>QANY01002742.1:0-313701 GCA_003255025.1 Datisca glomerata
CCAAGTTTGTTTAGCAATTAAAGAAACTTTAAAAGCATATTAATGATGAAGATGGTCTAATCCTCATCAGATGCTAATTTTTTGAAAACTACTTTGCTCTAATGTTTGTACTTTTCCATATGGTCATGTTAAAGGAAAGTGCCATTTGTCGATACATACACTTTTTTATCAGTGTGACTACAAAAGTACTCACCTCTTATTTCTGGAGCATAGCCAACAAATATACACACTTCAGACCTTGAGTCTAACATTTCAGTCTTGGGTCTATGAACGTGACTTGGACACCCCTATATATAAAAATGATGCAAACTATGTTTGGAGCCATTCCATAACTCTAAATGTGTCTTGTTTACAGAGTTAGAAAACACTACATTCAAAATGTAGGTTTCCGTTTGAAGTGCATATCTCTAGAATGTGAGTGGTAGCAATGAGTAGCTTAACATCGACCTAACCATATCGAATAAGGTTCGATTTCTCCTTTATGAACCACCATTTTGAATGTTTTTCCTGGTGTTGTGAGTTGAGATAGAATTCCATACTCCAGCAAGTAATCTTCATATTCTAAATCTAAGTATTCACCACCTCGAATCTGATCGAAGTATTTTCAAAGATTTATCTAATTGCTTTTCAGCTTTGGCTTTGAAGTTTTTAAACTTTCCAAAAGTTTCAGACTTTCTATGTATTAGGTAAGTATCACCATATCCAGAGTAATAGTCAATGAATATGATGAAATACTCATACCCACCTCTAGCTTGTACATTGATTGGTCCGCAGACATCACTATATACTAGCTCAAGTGGTTCTTTAGCTCTTTCGCCTTTTCAAGAGAAATGTCTCTTGATCGTTATACCCTCTGGACAAAATTCACAAACTGAAAGAGTCCTAACTTTTAGTTCTCTCAAAGCACTATGCTTTGTTAACTGGTTTAATCTATGTAGATCGATATATCCTAACCTAAGATGCCATATATACGTGTCGTCATCATGAGAAATTCTTTGTCATTTTTTACTTTTAGGATTTGCTATTTTAAACAATTCTAAATTATTTAACGCACGTTCAGTCTATTTAAGCATATACAGTCTGTTTGAAACTTTTACATGACAAATATTGAATCCATTTTTCGAAATAATAAACTAATTATTAATAAAAGAAATATAAAAATTTTTTCATGCAGTCACGATAAAGAAATCAAATTTCTTGAAAAACCAGGAATAAAATAAACATTGTTCAAAAAAAGTAAATTATTTCCAAAGCTTGAACGGACTATCCCTAATGCTTTTGCTGACACGAGCACACCACTACCAACTCTCATTATCACCTCGCCACAGCCAACTCCCTTGATGAATCAAGTATATGCAAAGAAGAACATACATGGTTAGTGGCTCCTGAATCTAATATCCAAGATGACAAATCATATTCCACTAAACAAGTTTCAAGTATAAGTAAATCACATTTATGTTTCTTTTTCAGCTCGAAGAGATACTTGCTACATTTTCTCTTCTAGTGACCTTCAACTCCACAGCGGAAACACTTTTCCTTGGGTTTCATGTCACCTTTGTTCTTCTTGGGCTTGGGTGACTTATAGACTTTCTTTCCGCTTTTGTTCTTACTCTTGTCCTTATCATTGTTCTTCTTCCGTTTATTGTTCTTAACAACATTGGAAGAAGGTTTTTTCTCAGTAACATTTGCCTCACCCTCTTTGGTCATACTTTTATTGAGTAACTCAAAAGTCTGCAGCTCATTCAACAATTGGGTCATGTTGAATTGCAACTTGTTTATAACATAGTTGGTGGTGAGCGCAGAAAAAGTAGGTGTGAGTGACTCAAACATAATGCAGACTTGAGTTCGTTCATCAATTGTAGCCACATGTACTTCTGCCTCATACATTATGTTTATCATGTTCAAAACATGTTCACGTACAGAAGTACCTTTCTTCATCTTAGTTGGCTTGTAGCTCCTAGTAGCCGCATGACAAATTTGATCAGACTGTTGCCTAAACATCGCCTGTAAAGATTCCATAATGTCATAGGCAGTTTTCTTGCTTTCGTGCTTGGTTATCAGAACATCATTCATACTCACAAGCATGTAGCACTTAGCTTTGTTGTTGGACATAATCCAAGCATCAAACTTGTCCCTAAAATTCTTAGGGACATTGGCAGCGGGCTCCTCAAGACATTCCTCAATAAGTTTTTCAAGCGTGAGTAAGCAGTAATAGGATTGCCTATTGTAGACATAATAATAACTGAAAAACATACATAATTCAATATAATTGAAATAATTATCAAAAAATTTGGAAAGTGAAGGTGATGCATGAATGCAACATATCAAACACTACATAACAATTAATAATTCACGATAAGACAACCTAACAATTAATGGCACCTTAGGGTTGGTCAGATTAATTTTAAACTGTCAATGAGACATTCACATCCTTATTAAGTAAAACTCAGAATATCTCATATTTTCTCTTTTATCAGTAAGGTATCGCTAATTTGGTCAAGTCACAATTATCCACTCAAAGCTTAATTATGATTTTGTGAGTGTAACCCATTTTTTCAGATTCCATGACTTGATTTAGAATATGCCGCCTTAGGGTAAGTCTAAACTACACATTTAGTCTTATCTTCTTAAAAAGTTCAACCTTGATATTGATACAATTCAAAACCATCCTTAGGGGTGAGGCCTTCTATGTATCTCATAGTGTTGTATTAATAATGGACACCATAAGTTACATTGACATGTCAACATTCTCTCACTCACTATTTTATAATTAATCTGTTTCTACTTAACTAGTCAATTAATTTCAAATTAATTAGTAGTTAAAATACCCTATGAATGTATAATTAATTATCAATCCAATCTTGTCAGTCTAAGTTCATTTAACCTTCTAAAGGGCCTAAGTTAAAATTATGTGAACTTTGAAAAACTAATTAATTACATTCATTAAACTTTAATAAAACTTTTTTAATAAAGTTGGTTATCCTAAAGGCCTTTAGAGTGGTGTGATTATCAAGTTTAACTAATTAAAACTTAAAAGTTTACATGCAAGTTATTTCCCAAAAAAATTCATATAAATATATTACGAGAGTCCTAATCAATCGTGTTTCTACTGATGAGATGCATAATTAAATAAATCTGTGTGGGGTTTCATGTATGATATGTGATCGACTAATGCATGACCGTATTATCAATCAATTCAATAAACGCTTATTTAAATAAATACAATAAATTAATGATGAACAAGTGACTATTGGGTGAATCTTGTCCGGAGGGTAAAACAATCCATATTTATAGTGGATTAATAAATACAATAATTTCTAATAGTACAATTGTATATTTATAGTAGAGTAATAAATACAATAATTTGATGACTCATCAATCTTGAAACAAACCCAATCAATTAATTAATTTTAATTCAAAAAAATTAAATGGATAATTATCCTTTTAAAATTTAAAATTTCAAAATTCAAAATTTTAAAAATAAAGGATAGGATTAGGGTTTTCACGAAGTATCGTTGCGATAGGGCAATATAGTATCAGTGATCTGTGAAACATATCTTGAGAGTCACAATGATTGCTGCCTTACCTCTGCAGCGCTGCCACTAGCGCGACTGCCAACGAATTTTTCGGTGGTGATTCCGTCGCTGGAAAGTCGACGGCGCCAGTGTCGGTAACCACTTTACCGGTGCCATATGCCAGAATTCTTAATTCATATTTCTCTTTCTTCTCCTCGTTCATCTCATGCATCTTCACCTTCTACCGTACGCAATTCTTACATCATGATATTCAAAATAAAAATTACAAAAATTCCTACGCCCCATTCGGTTTATACAAGGTCTAAAGAAAAATAAAGAACAAAGCATAACCCAAAAGTCACCATACAATTAATGATTCATCATAGAAAACCCACACATCATTTAATGTATACATATATAAAGATTTCTCTAACACCAATTGAAGGAATCAGCGGTGATGCGTAGCGGAAGGCATGATGGTGTTTAAAATAATTTATAAAACGATAAATGATCACATCATCGCAGATCTCAAAGATGTAAACTTTTTAATTGAAAACTTTTTCGGATCAGATTCATTATATATCTATAGAATGACTTTCCCAACACTATCAGTCCTACTCATGTTTGTGAAAAAGACAAAAATTGCTAATTACAGGCCGTGTGTTCCACCTATGATCAAATCAATTAAACTTGCCTCTGCTTTAGAAAGATGTAAACGACATACTAAGCAGAAGCGCGTAGACTGAAAAGAAGGGAAAGAGGCATAAGCTTTCTCTTGCTGAATAAAAGATGCAATGATAAATCTAGGGCATGCAATGATATGAACTATATCTCTTGAAGTCTACCAAGCGTCATTGCAAACAATAAACTTGTAATCTCACGAACAACAGACTGCGAGGTCCAGACCAAGATCTTCCAAAGCAATCCTCAAATACACTATGACGTGTGTGTGCACGTAAAATAAATCAAAGACACTTTTCCATCTCTAGATGTACTCAACACATGAGATCTAGAGATTTTGGAAAATGACTATTTTAAGACAACTCTAAGAGAATTAGGAAAACTCACAGAGCTTTTTCATTAACCTTTAATCACACAATTATACACTGATTGCAGTTGTAACACTGAGGCCAATGGAATATTATCAATATATATATATATATATATTATTGGTCAAGACTCATTAGATTTTTTAGGGATTTATATAAATTATTAAATTAATTATAAATTTGCTATTGTAGTGGGAACCACTACAATTGAGCAACACTGCAATGCCACACGTCATTGGAGTATGCTGTGAAGAGCCACAGTGCCTCATGGTACTGATGACTCACGGCACCACTGTAGTGTCATGAGACAATACAGTGTGCCACGCGTCCACTATAGTGCCACGTGACATTATAATAGTCCATGTCAATCTCTGATTCAAAATCAGTGATTGACATGTGACAGTTCGATATGCCACATGACAATTTTCTAAATTTATAAATTATTTTCATCAGATAAATATCTAGATATCAGCTAATTCAAAATTAACTTATATGATCTCCTAATCAATTACTTATCAATTAATGAATATATTAGATAAACTAAATCAAATCATTATCTCATAATGATTTAATATTATTTAATTTCATAAATCAAATATTTTGTCTCACTTATCGATCAACACAAAATTCATCGATAAAATTATTTAATTGTAATTTTTGAAAATTACATTATATAATTTAATTAACTAAATATTAATTAATTATATATAATTATCTCAATATTATATATTTTCCCCATAAATTTAATTCCTATCACAAGTTAGTCATTTTCTCAATCATGAAATATTCACACCCTAAACTGTGTAGTACATATGTGACTTGTTGACCATGGACCTATAATTCTAAGCTCCAATAGACCAGATTATTAATTAAATTTTTTAATTAAATAATTTTATTTATTCATTCTATTACTACTCCACTATAAATATGGAATTGTACTTTTCGTAATTACAAAAATATATTTACACAGTATTCTCGTGTAGTCCATTGATATTATCACTTCATGTAGTTTTGTCCTCTAATTATTGGTTCGTAAATTATAACTGGTCAAAATTATTATTTTACCTTTCTAATTACCTATTGATCTTTAAGTACCATTAGTTCACTAGTGAATTGTTAATTTATAATCATATTATATATTTGAGCTCAATAACTATTCAGTTCAAAAATTAATACTTAAAAGAATCAATATATGATCCGTTAGAAAAGCTGGGATTCTAAATCTTGTAAGATAATGTTCCAGTGCACATCCATGTCATTGAATCTCCAAAACAAAAGTCACTAGACTGTTTTACAAATAAACCTTAACGAGTAATCAAAAGATCCAGTAGACATGGATATGAGTTCATGACTACTCAGGATTCAGACTGATCTATATATGATCATCAGTTTTGATGTGCATTAAGTTTTTGGGTAAACGATAAGTTAATAAATATATTAATCCACATCGGCCATGTCTTATATAATTTAATTATATAAAGTACATTCACTAAGATCTTTATCCACATCAATGATCTGAATCTAGATACCATGTATTCAAAATACGTAGTGAACCGTAGTAGCAACCATTCATTAAAAATTTCATACTTTAATATGTTGCAGACTATTTTATTCATTATCTATGATCTTAATCATCTCGTACTTATAAAAGATCAGTCTCATTAATGAATATGAAATTTTCAGATATTTATATATAAATTATTCAACAATAATTCAAAGAACAATTATAACAAAAATGTAATTGGATTAATTTTATATTAAAATATCTAAACACATGTTTTGAGTGCACAATGCCCAACAAAAATTCTCTATGATAATTTTTTATACACAAAATTTTATAAAATAGAGAGTTAGAAATCTATATAATGATTATGCAAATATTTAAGTTTTGAAATTTTTTTAATATTCTCACAAGGCTTTTAAGTTTTTTAGATCTTGTTGCTATTTTAGTGACATTTGCTTGAACCAGTTACCATTCATGATCGTTTTTTTGCTAATTGATTAGAAATAATGGAAGAAATGAAATAAGCGTAAATAGTAAACTAAGTAGTGAAAACTTAAAAGATATTTTTTTATTTTAAAACTTTATTCATCATTGTGACACTTGTTAGAACTAGTTACCATCTATGATCACTCCTTTGTTATTTGATTAACAATGAAGGAAGAAAAGATATAATGATAATTAGTCAACTAAGTAGTCCAAACTAGAAAATGGGTATATTTATATCCTAAAATCCAAAATTTTATTATGGTATTTTATTCATCATTTTTTACATGACGCTCTGTTTAATTAATTACCATCCATATATTTTTTGATATTTGATTAGCAATGATTGAAGAAGAGAGAATAATGAATTAGTAGCCTATGATCAAAATTTATATGGAATTCTTTTACGTAAAAATAATTTTAAAAAAATTTTAAAAAAAAGAAAAAATTATAAAAAACAACTACAAAGGGTTGCGCGAGACAACCCCCTACAGGGGACAAAGCCGCATGTAGCCTCTTTATCCCCTGGTGCACCAGCTCAAACAATGATTTGGTGCTATGTACTTTTTTTGTTTATTCTTTTTTTCTTCTTTTCTTTTCATTTTCTTTTCTTTTTTCTACTATTTTTTTCATTATCACATTTAAATATTTTGTCATGTCTTCCTTTTATCCTAAGCATTTTTGTACTATTCATTTTTTACACATTTTTCACATTCCTTTTTTTTTCTTCTATCAAGTTTGTCATTTTTGTAGTTTTCTTCCTTTTTCTCCCTTTTACTTCCTTTTTAGTCAAAATTTTATTTTTGTTTGCTTGTTATTTGTTATATTCACTTTTATAATATGTATTCTTGAGTCATTCATTTACAAATAGATAACACGTACTAGAATTTAAATCTTCATAATTTCATTATTTGGTGTTTCACTAAAAACAATCCTATGATGGACTTTGAGTTTTTTGGGATATCAAACTTCTCAAACTACTAAGGTGATGATAACTCCAATAATAATTTGATTTAAAAAAATAAAAAAAATAAAAAAATTAACTATTTTTAAATGGTCTTCATACCACCCATAAAGTAATTTATTTTATTTTATTTTATGATACAAGACATACCCAATGAGATATTCAAAAATAAAATTCTTTCACTTTTATTTATTAATTTTTCTAGTATAATTTGGGTAGCATTTGATTGAATTTTGTAACCATTTTAGTAACGGGTGATGTGGGGTCCTAATACCTTCCCTAAGCTAATTTTGAGTTTTCGTAGACTAAAATATTTGTTTCTAAAATTGGGTGACCAATCACGCCCTAAAATGATTGGTTGCGACGTAAAATATTTATTTTCTAGGAGGCTTGGGAAGTGAATATGACATAGTAGTGGTTAATTTGGCCTCTTGGTATGATTGTGTCTCTCTTCAAGAGGCATAATTCATGTTGCAGAGCTAAGAAATGAGAACTGAACAAATTTAACACATTTAGCACCATTGAAATCAACAATCATTCAATAAATTGATACCTACCCAAGACAGTTTAACAGAAATCTTACCTCATAGTCCTACACTCATCAAAACTCTAACATAGGAGGTCATATTACTTTTAGAGCTTGAGGTGGAGGAAAAGGAAGGAGTGGTGTCAGACCAATGTACCAAATATGAAGGAAACCAGGGCACTGTGCCTCTACATGCTACAATCAAGACTCCAATACTTAAAACAAAAAATCCAACAACAATACTCTTCAACTCCTAACGCTACCAATATCATTGTTGCACAGAAACCCCCTACAACTTATTTCTCTTCTCCACATCCTTCTGATGATGCTTCTTGGTGTATGGATAGTGCAGTAAGCACCCACATCACTCTATATTTTGCAAATATGTCTCTAGAGTCTAACTATAAGCGTAAAATGAACTTTTAATTGGTAATGATGAGTTTCTTGACATCTCACATATAGGTGATTCTGTCATAAAACCACAAATAATATTCTCTCTCTCTCTCCCTCTCTCACTAGGTCAAATTATTTGTGTTCTTCCTCTACCAAAAATTTAATCATTGTTTCTTAATTAACTCATGACAATCCTTTGATAATTGAATTTGACTCTATTATGTGTTTTGTCACGGACAAGAGTTCGAAGGAGGTGCTGCTGCAGGATGTTCTTAAAGGTGGATTATATCAACTTCCTATCCCATAGTTCAAATTTGTCTCACCAATCTCAAGTGATCCCTCGCATCATCTATCATACTTTGTCATTTTTAACTTTAGTTTAAAATCCATGAATAGTGCTAACCGTTGGCACCAAAGGTTGGCAGATCTCTCTCCCCAAGTTTGAAGTCATATATCTAGGCTTATAAGAGGTATCAATCTTAATACAAGTAAGCTTGAATTTTGTGATTCTTGTTCTCTTAGAAAATCACATCAGTTTAGTTTTCCTTTATCAAAATTTTTCACAACAAAAGCTTTTTAGATTGTTTATTCTGGTGTTTGGGGACCTGCCACCTTATTGTCCACTCAAAAATACATATACGATATTAGCATCATATATGCTTTAAAAGGTACACATGGATTAATCCACTGACATTTAAATCAAATGCTATTAGTGCTCTTTGGTTTCATGCGTACATAAACATGCAATTCACTCATTAACTAAAGTGTCTTGAAACTGACTGGAGAAGGGAATATAGGAAATTTTACCCTTAGTTAAGCAAATGACAAACATTTTTAGACACACTTATTCCCACACCCACCAACAAAATGGCAGGGTAGAGAAGAAACCTAGAAATATTATTGAAAAAGGACTTTCGTCCTAAGTTCAAGCCAAGTGGCCACTATCTTTCGATGGGAAGCCTTTACCACTGTAATATACCTTGTTAACTTACTTCCCACTTCCCACACCTATACTAAACCATTAAACTCCCTATAAAAAACTTTAATGCACAAAAATAGATTGTTCCATGTTAATAGTGTTTTGTTGTGCATGTTTGCCTTTCCCAAAACACTATCATAAACATAAGTTTGATTTTCACTAAAAAATGTGTATTCCTTATTTATAGTTGATCACATAAAGGGTATATTTGTCTAGGACCTTAATCTAGAAGAGCTTTTATCTCTAAAAATGTTGTATTTAATGAATCTGATTTCTCTTATAATTCTCTAGTTTCATCTACTAATATTTCACCTCTATGTGCATGCATACCTCTCCTGTTTTGTCTTCTCCATAACTATTATCTAATATTCCAGCCTCAGACACCAATGCAATAGCTTTTCTTTCTAACACTTGATTATCTCAGCACAGTAAATCATCTTCAAGTAACATTTCTTCATCTCCTAGTCCTTCTTACTTACTTCCAACTTCTATTGTTCCCTTTGCTACCCATACTCCTCCCCCATTTCACATATAGTCAATCATATTCACCCATTCCCCCCTTTCTCCCCTACGATTACACAACCTATTCATCCAATGCTCACCAAGTCCAAAATAGGCTCTCTAATGCCAAAGATGTTTCCTTCTACCCTCACTTAGTCTTTGGAACCAGATTCACTGTGTAAAGTTCATGGTTTCCTAACTAAAAACTACCATGAGTGTTGAGTACAATGCCTCAGTCCAAAATCACACATGACCATTAATGCCTGTTAATTTTGATATGAAAATTGTATACTTCCCCACACATAAATGACTCCTGAACTAATTTTGAGTTTTTGTAGACCAAAATTTTTGTTTTTAAACTTGAGTGACCAATCACGCCATAGAATGATTAGTGGCGACTCCGAATTTCCGTTTTCAAAAATGATTTTTCAATCATCGATCTTCGTCACATGCACGTTGTGACAGCTTGGCGACTCCAATGGTGTGACAATCACTCTAACCATTTTTAAATCAATAGAGAGTCAAGCCAAACTTTTATCATATGTTATCCTTATTGTGGCTCTTTGTTTGTTTATTTTGATTCATTGTTGTTCTTATTCATGTTTGTAGTTGTATATAGTTTGTTTCTATGTTTAATATTTATTTACACAATTTCTTATTTCGCACACATTCACTAGCCCCGTACCCTAGCTTTCCCTTTAGGATTAGCAATAATGAGTAGTGGAATGCCTTCATAGAATTACAGTTTCCGTGTAGACTCATAAAAGTTCTCACTCACGTCAACCCTTTTGGGGGCCTTTGTTACTCAGTTTGGATAACAGTATGAACAACCTAAGAGCCATTTAAGAGTTTTAGACTCTAACCATGTATATCTAGATGATTTTAAAGCCCACCTGATGGTAAAGTGAAAACAAGCACTAGGGTCATCCAAATGCTAGACATGACACTTTGAATAATTTACTGTCATTATTTTTTTATGAGCCATCATCTTCATCGTCGTCATCGTCATCACCGTAGATGTACCATATTCATCACTACGTACATCATTGATTACTATTGTTACCATTTTAGCATACAAGTAGAATAAATTTTAGTGACGAATCTTATTTCTCTCCAATTTTCTTTTAGAATTGTCAGTAATACCATCCATCGACATTTTTGCAATTCATGATTTGTATATAATTCTCCATTTCACGCATTAGAAGTTTATTATTTATTTTATGCATTGTAGGTTTATCTTTTAGTTTATGCATCGTAGGTACATCATTTACTTTATGCATTGTAGGTTTATCTTTTAGTGTATGCATCGTAGGTACATCATTTACTTTATTATATTATAAGTTCATTGATTCTTTCATGCATTATAATTTCTTTTCCATGCATTGAAGTTTCTTTCATTCTTTCATGCATGACAGTCCTTTTTTCCTTCATGGATACACTAATATAGTTTTCTATTTTTGTTTTAAAAAATGAAAGATAAAAAGAAACTCATTGGGACTTCCTCTATTATCCTTGAAGAGAATAATCTCAAGCTAAAATCATGGATGAAAAAGAGAGAGAGAAATCACTAGAGGAAATGAACCAAGAAATTAGAGAGCTGAAAGAGCAAATAGATAGAGTCCTAGAACTCCTCACTACCAGTAAATGAAAAGCATGTCTTGAAAATCTACAAAGTGTTCCATCATCACAAGATCAACTGCTAAATGATACTCCTTTTTACCCTCGTGGATTCACTTCAACCTACCGACATCATCAAATAGACCAATTCCTTCATGCTCTATCGATACTAGTAAATGTGCAATACTACCCGTTTCCATGTCCCCAAGAATTGATGCATTCAAGAATGACTGGGTACAACACCCAACACTTGCACTTGGCCACAATTAAGTTTTCATTGACCACAAGAATATGATAATGAGCCAATCATCATATACCTGATCTCGATGACTCAAAAGCGTAGAAGCCCATTACCAAGCTAAGTGAAAATCCACTTATGAGTGATAAGTTACATTTTCTGGAAGAGAGGTTACGTGCTATTGAAGAATCAGATGCAGACAGTACCATTGATTCAGCCCAATTCTTCTTAGTGCCAGATGTAACCATCCCTAAAAAATTCAAACTTCTTAAGCTTGAAAAATATGATGCTAGCACATCCCCGAGGATTCATCTTATTATGTATTACATAAAAATAGCAGCATGTGCGCATGATGATAAGTTATTAATACATTTTTTTAAGATAGTCTGATGGGGGTTGCATCTCGCTGGTGCATCCAGTTGGATAATCAAAATATCCACATGTAGAAAGACTTAGCTAATGCTATCTTAAGATAATACAAGTACAATTGAGACATATCTCCTGATCGTCTTGATCTGTAAATATTAGAGAAAAAGTCTACTGAATGCTTTTAAGAATATATGCAGAGGTGGAGGGAATTAACTGCTTAGGTACGAGCCACCTTATCAGAAAAAGAAATGGCTGCAATGTTTATCAATACCTTGAGATCTCCATTCCATGATAGGATGATTGGAAATGCTTTAAACAACTTCTCTGAAATTATTGTGATTGGTGAAGAATAGAATATGGGATAAAGTTGACTGCGGTATAGGTCATTCAATTGAGAATTGCGTGCCATTAAAAGGTAGAGTTCAGACATTGGTTGAAGTTGACTGGCTAAACTTCAAGAATGCTAAGGACGACCCATAATTAGTTTTAACTCTCCACCAAATCATGAGATCGCCACTATAAATACTATGGAGCATCTCTCTTCGTATGAAAATGAAAAAATTTGATGTGGTGAATGCTTTGATAGTTGTAATACACTGATGCTTCCACTTATCGTTGTTACCTTGATCATGAGTTCAATAACTGGGATGGCACTAAGTTGCCAATACTTCATAGGGACTTTCAAAAGTGATGAGCTAATGTCAAATTCCTAAAAGCTCTACTCAATGTCTGAAAAAGAACTTTTATCATACATTTTCTTATCGTGTTTCGTCTATTTTTAGTGATCTCCTAATTTCAAATCTAGTTTTGTTCCATTTGTGTTTATGTTCATTTCAAAGTTAATAAATTCATTTCCAAATCTTCATTCATTGATGTCAGCATCTCTCTCATATCTTTCCTTTCACCCAACTAACCAACCCAAATTATGAATGATAATTTTGAAAGTAAAAGCATAAGCAATATCATTTATAGTTTCAACAATCTCATTTTTAGTGAAGAGGTGGATAAAAGTGAAGAGAATCTTTTGTCTGGTGAATGAAGACATTACAAAAAAGATATTATTCTTAACTGAGATCATGTTCATATTGAATTTACTTTGATCGGAAATGATGGAGAGGTGTTCTTTCTACAATCACAAACACTTTTATCTATTGCAAGCCTAATTGAGCCTAAAAGAATCTTCATTCGGGGCACCCCAGGCAATGATCACTCCCTATACTAGAGCAATTATTCTTTTGTCAAAGTACATCTCTCAAAAGTTCAAAAGTTTCTCAAATTGGGGCAAAAGAAAAGATAAAGGCAAAAAAATCAACAAAAAATATAGCAAATGCAAACAAATGGTCAAAGTCAAGTGAGCCTTGTGATATTTTTAAGAGTATCTTTGTACATTAGTGTAAAATTTATTCAAAAAAAAAATTCCAAATGCATTATTCTGAACTAGGGGTAGTTGTTGTAAAAAAGTTCTTATACAACTCTTCTATTTTAGTTTCTCAAGACAAAATGTCAAGACACGCACTGGGGCAGCCTTTTTTTGGAAAAAATCTTCAACGGTGATCATTGGTTAAGGCACATCCTTTTCATATGAGNCTAGGGGTAGTTGTTGTAAAAAATTTCTTATACAACTCTTCTATTTTGGTTTCTCAAGACAAAATGTCAAGACACGCACTGGGGCAGCCTTTTTTTGGAAAAAATCTTCAACGGTGATCATTGGTTAAGGCACATCCTTTTCATATGAGTTTTGAGCCCTTGATATCCTTTCTTTTGGCAGCCTATAAAACCTAGCCTACATTACAATCCAAATGAAAGTCCTTTCCAGACCAAGAAGATCTATCTACATCAAGAGTGTAACTTTAAATAAGTTAATATCTCAATATATATCTGTGATGAGCAAGGCAGTCACCTTTAAAAAAAAAAGATAAAAAAGAAAAAGAAAGAAAAAAGGAAAAAAAGAAAAAAAAAGAATGATCACTATGAGTGTGGAAAGAGAAGTCATGTAATATGATTTTACTTCTCAAAAGAGTCAATCTGAAAACTAGGAAATATCATATTGCAATATTTGTTTTCTAATAATCTCTTTAAATCTTTATTCATCACCATTTCTTGGTCAATAAAAAGTCTTCCAGTCAGCATATCTATTCTATCATTCTTACTTCCTTCATTTCTTTCCCCAACATTCAGAGCATGTAGATGGCATTGCCAATTACTCTTATTACTTAGAAGTGTGACTTTTGACAAAAAAAACAACAAAAGAAAGGAAGAAGATGAAAAGGGAAAATGTAGTCTGAAGGCATGACAAAAATGTGAAAGGGTACAATGGAAATAAAAGTAGGATTGTAGCTACAATGTAGCATATGCACAATAAAAACACAAAAAGGTATTGTGATATTTTATAAGATGGATCGAGATTAAATTCCACTTTTCTCATTTTCCTTTGCCACAAAAATAAAGTTCAAATCTTAGAGCATGATCTGCCGAAAAGAAGAAGAGTTACAATTATAGTGAAAATCTGAAAATTGCAGCATATACAAGTGGGTGAGACTGTGCTATGAGACAATATGCTCATAGTGAAAGCTCACAAGAACACTATTGGGTACTTTATACCCTTGAAAATGAATGAACGAAGTAAAATGAGAAAAATCATTTGTTTGCCTCCGCCATTGACAAAGCTGAATACTGGGGCATGATCACATACTCGATATCTCATTATCTATGATCCTAGTCCAAGCGCCTGTTTTGAAGGATGATGGAGATGACCACACTGACCAATTTTCTAGAAAAAATAAAAACATTATGAGATTTTCTTAAAATATTCATAATCATGCATAACATGGACAAAGTAATCTCATTACTTTTGCATTAATAGTCATGAATTATATTGCATGTATTGCATTTCTTCCTTTGATAAAGTTCAACTGCATAACTTATTAGGAATATCTATTTAAAGTCCATGAGATTCACTTCAACATTTAGGGCTTGCATTAATCTAGCTTTCGCTTACATAAAAAAGGTTCATTTTTCTTTCAAATATTTTGGTTAAATTAAACTCGAAATGAGTCAAGGTCGAAGCATGTGTCTATCCAGGTCCATTTCTTTTCAAATAGTTCTAGTTAAATCAAACTTGAATTGAGTTGAGGTCGAAGCCTGTGTCTATCCAGGTCTGTTTCTTTCCAAATGTCTCTGGTTAAATCAAACTTGAATTGAGTCGAGGCTGAAGCCTGTCTCTATCCAGGTCCGTATCTTTTCAAATATTTTAGGCTAAATCAAACCCAAATTGAGTCAAGGTCGAAGCCTGCGTCTATCCAGGTCCATTTTCTTTGTAAATATCTTAGTTAAATCGAACTCGAATTGAGTCGAGGTTGAAACATGTGTCTATCCAGGTCTGTTTCTTTTCAAATATTTCAGGTTAAATCAAACATGAATTGATTCAAGGTCAAAGCCTATGACTATATAGGTCCATTTCTATTCAAACATCTCCGGTTAAATCGAACCTGAATTGAATCCAGGTCAAAGTTTGTGTATATCCAAGTCCATTTCTATTTAAATATTTCTGGTTAAATTGAACCCGAATTAAGATAAGGTCGAAGCCTGTGTTTATCTTGGTCAGTTTGATTTGCAAATATCTCACTTAAATTGAACTCAAATTGAGTCGAGGTCGAAGCCTGTGTCTATCCAGGTCCATTTCTTTACAAATATTTCTAGTTAAATCGAACCCGGATTGAGTCGCAGTTGAAGCATGTGTCTATCCAAATCAGTTTTCTTTGTAAATATCTTAGTTAAATCTAAAGTGAATTGAGTCGAGGTCGAAGCCTATGTCTATCCATGTCCGTTTTTCTTTAAAATATCTCAGTTAAATTGAACCCGGATTGAATTGAGATTGAAACTTGTGTCTATCCAGGTCTGTTTCTTTATCTTCATTTGAATCGAACTCGAATTGAGTCGAGGTCGATGCATGTGCCTATCCAGGTCCATTTCATAATTATGTCATTTCACAGAGCTCGAGTGAGTCAAGCTTTTTATTCCCCTTATCCATATATTATTTTCTCATACCAATCAAAATATTTATCTAAACCTTTGTACATCTTCTAAGTCTAGAAGCGTGAACAAAGGGAGCAACTATAGTTACCGTATTTTGTTTGGCCCAATACTTTGAAAATACACATTTTATTTTTTGACCCATATACTAGTGTAAGGCTATGTGTACGATTTGAAAAATAGCCCAAGGACTAAAATAAGAAAAAAGAGTCGAGGGACTAAAAAAATTAAAAAAAGAGCATAAAGACTAAAAATAAAAAATGAAACCATAACTTTACCTATAAATAAAGAGGATGTCTTCACTTAAGAATATGTCTTTTGGAGAGAGAAAAAGAGGTCTTGAGAGATAAGGATAAGATATCTTTTAACAGAGAGAGAGAGTGGGTGTGAGAAATATGAGAGATTTTCTAAGAGAGTAAGAAATAGAGTTTACATTTCTATTCATCTATTACTATTCATCTTCTCTCATTCTTTTTTCTTAAGATAGTTTAAATTTCTTGCACCTTTACAAACAATATATTGTTCATTTCTTTCATCATTTTTCTTTCATATTCATGTAGTATATATTTTTTGTTTCCTTTTTCATAGATAAAAAGAGGAGTGTTTGTTCATTTTTCTTTATTCTTCTTTTACTCTTAATGTTAAAGTTTTTATTTCAATGCATTGATGAATTTTTTACAAATTTGATAATGAGATATCTTTTTCATCAACTCAATCAATGACGATGATGATAAAATTTTTGAGGGGTATAAATTAACTCAATGTGAATCAACCCTTTAATGGGTTGAAAGTGTATATTCTTTGTAAAAAAATCTCCTATGATTATTTTTCAAACATAAAATTTGTATAAAATATAGAGTTAAACATTTATATAAAGGTTATGCAAATATTAAAGTTTTGAATATTTTTTAATGTTCTCACGAGTTTTTTAGATCTTGTTGCTATTTTTCTGTAATACTTAATTGAATTAGTTACCGTGCATAATTCTTTTTTTACTATTTGATTAGCAATGATTGAAGAAAATAAAATAATGGTAATTAGTAAACTATATCAACAAAAATTAAAAGGTATATTTATGCCCCAAAAAAATATTTTTACTTGATATTTTATCTTTTTTTCGTGATGCTTGATTTAACTAGTGATTGTCCGTAATTTTTATTTACAATTTGAAAAGCAATGATTAGAAAAATAAAATAGTGGTAACTAGTAGGTTATATAATAGAAAATGGTATACTTATACCAATTATATATTCTATATGCATACCAGTGTATATGAAATTAAATATTTACATTGATTAGTTTACTTAATAATAGAGGATTTAATATTTATTTCTGGAAGAGGGTGAATCACCCTGACAAAGCTGTGGCATCGTCCTTCCCCTCCTCTTTTATTATTATTTTATTATTTTTTGTTTTCGGTCTATCATCTCTTTTTTTCGAATATATGTTTGATTTATATTTTCTTTATTTTATATCTTTTTCATTTCTCTTCTTATACATATTTTGCATATTCATCTTTTACCTTACATATTTCTCCGCTTTGTCATCCGACAACTACATGTGATTCTAACTTTTCATCTATTTATTTCTTTTATTTTTTATCTAGTTATTACTATAACTTTTTTTTACATCTTTATTTATTTAACACTCTTATATTATCATGTGATTTATATCTCATTCATTTATATCAACATGTATATATATGTGATTTATGTCATAATCACTTGTAATAACATGTATATGCTTGTGTCACAAATTAATATGTAAATTTAAATCAAGTTATCTTTATCTTTTTTTTACTAAAGATCCCGATGACGGACTTTAAGATTTTTGAGATATCAAATTTCTCGAACTACTGAGGTGATGAGTTATTTTTGGGATACTGAGAATAACTCCCATAATGCTTTGATTTAAAAAAACCAAACAAATAATTTCTCAATGATCTTTATTAATTTATTTTTTTAAAATATAATTTAGATATCATTTGACTGAATTTGATAACCATTTTAATAATGAGTGTTGGGGGTGCTAATAATTTCTCCACACACAAATGACTCCAAAAAATCTTTAAGTTTTTGTAGATCAAAATTTTTATTTTTAAAACTGGGTGATTAATCACGTCATAAATGATTGGTGCCGGCTCTGAATTTTTTTTTTCAAAAATGATTTTTCAATCGCCGCTCCGTGTCGCATGCATGTTACCACAGTTGTCGAAGCTTTTTCTTCATCTCTTTAGAAGCTGACATTAAGACGATGTTGGTTATTGTCGCCCTCAAGGAAAAGGGGAAAGTTGCCACTTGAGGTTGGAATTTAGGTAATTAAACGTTGGTGTGTTTATAGAGCAATTGCAAGGAGAATAATCAACTAAGTTGGTCAAACGAAGGAACACATCTGACCTCTGATTCTCCCTTCAAAACGTTTATCTTTAATGAAATGAATGTATAATTCGATGTGTTTAGTTCTGACATGTAACATTGGTTAGATGCAAGTACAAGCGCTAACATCATCACACTAAATAAACTTGCGCGCGGCGCTAATAAGAGAGAATGACGATTCACATGGTAAGCTTTGAAACCATTATAACTCAACTGTTGTATTTTCTAGAGCTCTATACTCACTTTTTATATTGGATCTTGAGACTACGTGCTTTTTTTATAGACCAGGATAGCAAATTTCCACCAAGAACTATCAAGTATGCACCAGCAGACCTTATATAATTATAAGGAAAAGAAGCATGAAATTCTAGAAGAAAAGAGGAACAGTGAATCTATAAAAAAATAGCACTCTATCCCATCAGAGAACACCTCATGATATTGTGTGACAGATAAAATAGTTCATGAACAGATAACACTCATAGGTGACGGAGAAACATATACACATGGAACCCCATGAGTGATGGAAAATATGAATTGATGACACTCATAGGTGACGGAAAAATATATACAAATGACACCTCATGAGTGGCTCACATGAAAACATATAATGCATATTAGTACATATGACAAAATCATGCTTAACTTAATAGTATATGGTAACATATTAGCATATAATCGGTCATACCCAAATAGATATCTCATGATAATCATATTAATAATTGAAAAATAAAAATAAATCATTACAAACGTGATCACATATATAAACACTATAGAAAAGTAATTCAACAATATTAAATCTAAATAGATACTACAATAATAACATCAAAGTTAGATCACTATGTAAGCTCACTTACATAAAACATATATAACCTAACATGTTTACAAAAAATTAAAGTTTATGAGAATAAGACATCTTACATTTATCACATGTCAGTCATATTATAATATAAGTTCATTAACCTGAATTAGTAGAAACTATCTAACAGTCAACTAATAACCTGAAATCAAATAGTTACTATCACAAGATTGTTCTGTAATAATTTTTATAAATATTAATAAACATGATTTCAAAATTTGTTAAAGAATATTAACGACATCTTTGGAGAAAAGAAACTCTTTTCATTGAACCAAACCTTCGCTTTTCAATTGATTGTGCAAAACCCACTTGGATGAACTCTCAAATAGCCAAGTAAAAAATTCAAATGTAGTTTTTTTAAGAAGATATATAAAGAAAACTATTTAATCTGAAACATACGGAAAATGATTGAATATAATGATTCAAAACACCCACGTGATCAGCTGGCAAAAAAATGAGAAAACGATGGGAGACAGAGAAAATAAAGAAAAAAGGGCAGAGAAAGTGAGATCATGAGAAAAAGAGGAGCTGAGGCACGAAGAGAAGAAGAAGCTTACTGACGTGAGGACGTGGCAGCGCTGGATGCAGTCCGCAAAGGTGGCGATGAAGACTTTAAAACTGCAAAAGAAGGCAAAGTGGAAGAAATAGCAGGAGGGGGCAAATGTTGATTGGGGAAAGAGAATTTGAGATTAAAGTATGGTTATGGTATATATACTTATACATATACATATAAGCTTCTCAAAATTACAAAATTACCCATAAGGGTAGTTGGGTTATTACATTAAAAAAATTAACTCTCATCTTATAAATAGATAGTATATTACTTGAATACCCAGAAATGGGTTCGTGGTATTACATTTTCCCCTCCTTATGAACTTTCATCCTCGAAAGGAAGATCACTACTTCAACCCATTGAATACGCAACTAAAACTCAAAGGCACTATCAACAATAAAGCATGAAACCCAAAAGAAGCAGATAATGATTAAAGCATAAAAGCATATTAAATAGATACAAAAGCTAAATACCAAAAAAGGTTAAATCTTATCGTCATAAGTATAACGTAGTAAATCAATTATTAAGACACTTATAACATGCATACCTAACTTGTAAGGTAATGGAGGAGCAGAGTGAACGACCTGCTCTATTTTTCACTAAAAAGTCTACAGAATTTAAAATCATTGCTTTGATACCAAACTGTAAAGCTCCGATTCTCGAGGGTTAAACCTACGTGTAATTTTAAAATTTTAAAAAAATCCCCAAATCAAAACAAATCCTTATTTAAGAAAATTTCCTAATTGAAAATCTTAATTTTGTCCATGATATGAAAACCTTGACCATGAATAGCGAAAGCATTAAACTTATCCATGATCTAAATCTTTAGCATTAAATAACGGAACGGATAAAGTGTCTTAAATGCATAGTGAATAAACCTCAATCAAACTAAATTAATCTCTGAAATAGAGTCAAAACATGAAATCCATAATTCATGAAGTTTTCATCCATCATAATTCATAAAAAAACATAACATATAATAAACTACTTCAATAAACTAAGTTTAACAGAAATTTTTTTCCCAAGTCTTAAATAAAATCATAAACTAAAAACATTAATTCCTCTAATCTAACTTGTTATGGAAGTCTCCCACTCATACTACTCGTCATCACCACTTTGTATCATAAATAACTGTGGTGAAATGAGTATATTAAGATACTCAGTAAGCAAACTCACATAATAACATGAATCGACATATCATAAATGCAATAATGACATAACATAACTGAACTAGACATATATCATAAATGAAATAACGTAACGTACTTGATCATGTCATGACTCAGCATAGCATGTAGATAACACGTGTCTCATACAGAATCATATAGCAATCTTAATCATATCTTGTCTTGGGCTATTCCCTAGTTAACAACCTAATCAAAACTGTTCACATGTGAACATAAACACAACATGACATATTGGGCGACGATACTGATGAGACACATTGGGTGACAAAAATAGATGGCACACACTGAGTGACACAATCAGCTGGCACTCATAGGTGATGGAGAAACATATATTGATGGCACCCCATGAGTGATGGAAAATACAAACATATGGCACTCATAGGTGACGAAGAAACATAACTACTACAAAAAGGGGTTTTAATGACAGCAGAATACTGGTTTTTATGACATGTACCTTAAACCTGTCATAAATAAACAAGTGTTGAAGCGTTTTTTTTAGCTAATATGACAGCTTTTAAATAACCTATCATAATATGCTCATATACTATGACAGGTAATTCTAAAATCTGTCAAAATCTTTTTTTTATTAGATTATTTTTTACACTCTAACATATTACCTTTATTTACAAAAATGACATGCTCTAATCATAAGCTCTCTCCCTCAACTCCATCGAGCCTCATCTCAACTCCATCTCCCTCGACTCCATCTCTCTCTCTCTCTCTCTCTTTCTCTCTCTCTCTCCCCGCCATCGACTCCTCTCTTTCTAGCTTAGTGTCATCGCTACCACAGTCTCTCTCTCTAGCTTAGTGTCATCGTTTCCTCGATCTCTCTCTGTTGCTCTCCATCTCTTTCTCTCTCTGTCTTCTTAGACCTGGTCTTGCACAACCCCACCTTAAAACATGTGAGATTAACCAACCCTATGTTTGGGATTTGATTGTAGATCTGTATTTTGTTTCAAATCTCAATTTTTTGCGTCCAAAAGGAGGTATTTTTTGCATTTTTTCTTCATTTTTTATTGATTTCCTTTTTATATCTTTGATTGGGACTATTGGTGTTGTATAATGTTTGTTTGTTTTGTTATTAGGTAGATTTGAAGTTTTCCTTATCTCTATTTTTATTCCTTATATTCTAGAAATTTGTTTTAGATTCTTTTTTTCTTGTGTGTAGGATTAGGCTCGATCTGGATGGAGTGGGTTCAAATGGCCAGCAGTTGGAAATGAACAGTGGGAAACGAAGACCAATTCCTGATCCTCAGGTATTTTTAATTTCGAACCTCTGATATCTTTTGCTAAAAATTTCAAACCATTGATTTCGCTGCTTCGGATCCTCATCGATACATTGAGAACGAAGACCAATTCTGGATCCTCAGGCCTTTTTACAACTTCAATTCTTACTTGTTTTGGAACTTGTTGATTGATTTACCTTAACAATTGAATGTGCTGCACATATAATGAGCAGAGGTCTTGGTCTTCCTCATTCTAATTAGTGCTGGAAATGTTGTGAACTGTTCCCTGTACGTGATGTTGATGTCTATATCTCTAAACTTCTGAATCTTATAGTCATGGTCGATTCCAATATTTCTTTCAGGAAGATTCTCTTTATCAACATATTTTTTTGGTTTTTGTAATCTAAGTTGAGATTAAAGTATTAAATGTGAAATCAGTTCATATGTGTGGTTTGGAACCTCCTTTTTCCTTCCAATTAGGTTCTTAACTCCCTGGTTGATCCTCATTTTATGAATTAATGGCAAGTTATTGCTTTGATGGATACATTAGATAGGTAATAGTGGGTGGTTAGTTATATAACTCTTTGTTGAAGACAATAGTTCTTTACACCTGCAGGTTCATGTTCCACCGTCTTGCATGCTTGATGGTGTTCATTCGCTGCATTTTTTGTGACTGGTGTCATCATATATCACTCTTATGTCACTCTGAGAGCATGGGAGTAATTATTGTAGATAAGAATATTGTTGCAATATCTTCATCTGGTGTGATGCTATCATTTGTTGTATTTCCAATTTAGATTCCTTGAGAGGTAAATCTTTTTTATGTCATCAATGATCAGAAACTATGGACTATATATTCCACTCAAGTAATCTATCTTCCTCTGCATGTTGTTTTCCTTCATCATGTTCATAACTTTTCCCTAGTTGCTTATGATCTCTCTGCCCTGGGAGTGGTTGGTGCCAAATTGCTTCATGCTGTCAAATTGATTCCTAGTGAGTTGCACATTTGCAATTGATTCAAAACTTCCATAGTTGATTAATAATTTGGTTCTAAACCTCATTGGAAAATAACTTAATATGAATTCCTTCATTGTTATTTGAATTCTTTTTTGTTTTTCCTTTATTGTCCATTTATTACTGTCATTCAAAGTAAATGGATAAATATATTTGAACCAAAAAATGATGGGGAATACAAGATGGTAGTAGTTGTGCTTGTGTCATTCTCTTTTACTATTATTATTATATCTCATTCTTTAGTTGACAATGTTTAGAAGCTAAATGTCATAAATTTATTCTTATGGTTGAAGTAGAATGTGCCCTTTGTTCAGTTATATATTCTCTACATGTTGATTAACTGGTTGGAAAATGCATGGTATATCTATATTCACTTGTGTGGCAAATGTCGAGATTCTGTTCTTGAGTTGTAGTAGAAAAAAAGAGGATCAACAAAAGACAACAGTTTGTAAGAGGTATTCCTATATATACGGTTAGCCAAGCCCTTGAGAAAATCACTTCTGGTGCAAATGGACCAACTCTATTGATAAATGGAGTCAAAAGATCGATGCCACTTCTTAGAATTTTGGAAGTTGAAACTTTAGCCAAGATTACTTTCAAAGGCCCGAAGTTTTGGACTATCTGACGATTGGATCCAAGTATACCTTTCGTCTTATCTATTTCTTTCTTTTTACCTCTAGTATGGATTTTGCTTATTAAACAATTCTTTTCCATTCATGGAGATAAATTTGTATGTTTCATCCATTTTCTCATGTTCCTTGACGGTCTTATTAATACCTATCCATTTTCTCATATGCCTTGACTGTCTTATTAATAGCTTGGCGAATTTAAAAGAAAATTTCATCTTGATGATGTTATAATTCCACATGATGGAGCTAATGGGCTTGTTATAATTGAAGAAGGCATCTAGAGTCCGAGAGGAACATGAAAGATCATCTAAGTCTTTCTAAAGTAGTATTAACAAATATGTAGAAGTCAGTTATGTTTACAAAATAATTGAATTGGCAGGTTTCAACAGACATGGTCTTTCTAGTTTCTTGTCTGCTATATGTGAATAATCCAATATACAATGGTCGTTACTAGTTCCAATTTTTAATTTCTTTAGATTATGGATTCTTCTCATCAATCTGCAGTCCAATGACTAAAATATTGTGTTATGTTGTTCAAATCACACTCATTTACAAGTCTATGCCAAAAATTTTAATCATGATATTCAAATTTTGAACATTACTTTGAGAAGTTTTCCAACAGCTATTAAGTTCACAAATGATATAATGGAACTTTTCTGGCTTCTTTTTTAAGATATTAGTATATGGTATGAAATAACACATCTTTCTAGTGGCTTGCTTTTTCAACAAGTGCTTGTTGCATCTTACTGGCATTTACTTTTTATTTTGTACGGTATATACTAGTATTTACTTATCTATGACCTTTAAGTAAGTTCATTTTCTTTTTTCAGCCTATAAAGTTATGTTGGGTTTTGATTGGAGAAGTGTATAAGATAATACGGATGGGAATGCCAGCCATGTCAAATAATGATGGTGTCTTGTTGTTATTTAAAATGAGAGCAATCAAATTGTGTACTATTACATGTTTCATGTTTTTACTCCTTCGCTAAACTTATGTTTGACTTGATAGATGGGGTGACATTTTATTCTTCCCTTGACTATCAATAGTTTATCAGGAAATACTTTCATTTATTTCTTTACTCGCAGTTTCCAGATTTAACTATCCCGAACTATTCTTTAAATTCTCTTTACATAGTATTTGTTCTATGGATTTTGTTTAATTAATCTTGAGTTTGTTCGTTACTTTTTGAAATTGTTGTCCAAGAAGACTTATTTAAATATATTTAGGATTTCCTAGAATCATAGTTCGTGGAACGTATCATCTCTTAAGATTTATTTTAGGCTCTTGTAAAGAAAGATCCAATTAAATGACAAGGTTTACAAGGTAAAAGTTGTTTTGCTGGATCAAAGGCCGATAATCTATTGGAACAAGCAGAAAGGGTCCTGGCCATAAATAAACAACCAATTACATGCTCTGGTGACATTGAAGATGCTTGCCAGGAATTAGACAAACACAATAATAATAATGGAAAGCTTAATGTGACTATTTTTCGGCTGGTAAACTATTGCAGTTTTCTCTCCCCTGTTTATATCTTTTCTATTTTTTTTTTCTTGGGAATTGATGTAGTCTTAAAAATATATTATGTGACACAAAGTTGTTTGGTTATCATCCAACTTCTCTAAAATAGAAGGAGATGTAAAGAAAATTATTTTGTGATATTAATCATATTCTAGGGGGTAGAAATTAATCTGCTTGTGGGAACTAATGTTACATATGGGAATGGCACAACTCGTACAATAATATTTTGTGGGTGCATTGTTCAAGATTCTCATCCAGCTGTGCCTGCTCTTAGATTTCTCCCTGAAGAAGGCCATGGTGTGTATGTGAATGGATTCCTTCCATTCATTGAATCATCCAATGAGAAGAATTTATGTAAATTATTATCATAAATATGTTCATAATAAAATTTCTAGTATAATGTTACACTCTTCTCCTAATAAAGAGAAGCGAAAAAGTAAGACAAAAAACATAGTGTCTAAGGATGAAGGGTTGTCCTGGAAAGGCAAGTTTTTGCCTTTCCATGACAAATTGTTTTTAAAATGAACCAGTAATGATGGGTATTGCCCGTCATTAAAGGCGACACCAATAATGATGGGCAATACCCATCATTAAAGGTGTTTTTGTGGTGCCAATAATGACAGGCAATCCACGTCATTATATGTGGCAGCTATAATGACGGGCCATATCCATAATTAAAGGTGTTTTTACGGCACTACAATGACGGGTAATCCCCATCATTAAAGGTGTTTTTACGGCACTTTTGATGATGGAGATTCTCCATCATCAAAAGTATTTTGGCTGCACCTTTTGATGATGATATTTTATAAAATGAGTTTAAATGACACTCCGGTAGATGATAGTCACATCCCCATCATTAAAGGGTTTAGATGACGGGTTTTCACCGTCATCTAAGCCTCATTTTGTAGTAGTGATATACAAATGACACCCCATGAATGGAAAAAAGCATGTACAGATGACAGTCATAGGTGAAGGAGAAATATATACAGATGACACCTCATGAGTGATGGAAAACTTGAAATGATGGCACTCATAGGTGACGGAGAAACATATACGTATGACACGAAATGAGTGATGGAAGACATGAATTGATGGCACTCATAGGTGACGGAGAAACATATAAAGATGACACCCCATGAGTGATGAAATACATGAACATACGGCACCCCATGAGTGACGCAAGACATGAACAGATGGAACTCATAGGTGACAGAGAAATATATAGAGATGGCACCTCAAGAGTAATGGAAAACATGAACAGATGGCACTCATAGGCGAAACATATACAGATGACAACCCATGAGTGATGGAAGACATGAAAAGATGTCACTCATAGGTGATGGAGAAACTTATACAGATGACACCATATGAGTAACGGAAGACATGAACAGATGGCACCCCATTAGTGACAGAAGAAATGAACATATTGCACTCATAGGTGACAGAGAAACATATACAGATGGTACCTCCTAAGCAACGAAAAACATGAGCAAATGGCACCCATAGGCGATGGAGAAACATATACAGATGCATCCTATGAGTGACGAAAGACATGAACAGATGGCACTCATAGGTGACGGAGAAACACACCCCATGAGTGGTGGAAGACATGAACAGATGGCACCATGAGTGATGGAAGACATAAATAAATGGCACTCATAGATGACGGAGAAACATATACAGATGACACCCCATGAGTGATGGAATACATGAACAGATGGCATCCCATGTGTGATGGAAGACATGAACAAATGGCACTCATATATGACAAAGAAACATATAAAGATAGCACCTCATGAGTGACGAAAGACATGAACATATGACACTCATATGAGATGGAGAAACATATACAAATGATGCCCCATAAGTGACAGAAGACATTAGCAGATGGCACCCGTAGGTGACACAGAAACATATACAGATGGCACTCCATGAGTGACAGAAAACATGAACTGTTGACACTCATAAGTGACAGAAAAATATATACAGATGACACCTCATGAGTCACTCACATGAAAACATATAATACATATTAGTACATATAACAAATCAAACATACTTAACTTAATAGTATATTGTAACATATTAGCATATAATCAGTCATAGCCAACTTAATAGTATATTGTAACATATTAACTCTCTCTATCAGAGATCTGTAGGCTTCTAACGCTAAGATTCATAACCTTCTAGGTTCATTGATTGCCTTCCTTACGGCTGCCCAAAAGTTTTTCTATTAATGAAAGTGTATTTATAATTTTCTAAAATCCTGGAACTATTGTCAACGTAAAGAGTAAGACTGAGGGGTCATCCAAACAAACTCTTCTGAAGTAGTTCAAAATGTTATTCGCAGTCTTAGGGTCGACTAGGAAATCGAGCCCAATTATGACTGTTAAATTGAACCAAAGGATTCCAGTTTTGGGGCATGTATGTGGTGGCTCTGACGATTGACCAACGCATGTTGAATAAACCAGTAACAAATTAGTTTAGAGCAAAATATTTTACCAGCTCTAAATCTAAATGTTACATCTTAATGGTATTTTCATAATTACCATTATTCTAAGGTTAATACGAAACTTGACTTAGTTACTTACGGTCTTTCATATGCCAAAGGAGTGATTTCGAATTTTCAGACAATACCTCGACTGTTGGGATCGTAATTCAACTATGTTAGAGTTGCGTGATTCACTTATATGAAAATTTGTGGTTAAATGGTGAAAGCAACAATACCACCTTATGCTTTATTGATGGATATGCAAATAAATTAACTTGGCCAAGTATTCAATGAAATGAGTCATTGAATAAGACTTGTGAATTGAACGAGACAATTTACTGTTATGTCTTTCTTATTCACAGTCAATAAAATGACTTAAGAAAATAATAACATGAGGGGTAAAATGATAATTTTATATCCTACTCTTGTTACCGATATTCACGAAGGATAATATGTTTAAATATTCAGTGAACCGTGAAATAAAAGTGTTTGGTTGCACAAACAGAAAATGTAGCGCCCATGAATTGAGAGTTGATTCGGCATCGAACATATAGTGGAGTCGTACGTGTCAGGATTAAATAGGTCAGAAATTTGTAGAGATAAATTCACCAGGTATTTGAATCCTATAAATTTATTCATGTGGGTTCATTAGGTCTCAGAAGTAGCTCATGTGGACAGGAATGGAAGAATTAACGTCAGTCGGTCCAAAATGTGTTTTGAGCCAAGAGGTATTTCTTGAACCTATATGTTATAGTTGTTGACACTTTATTAGTGAAGAGCAATTAATTGATGTTCAAATTAATTATTTTATTATTTTTTAATTATTGAATAATTAGCAAATAAGTATAATTAATTAATTAATCGATGGAGATCAATTTAAATTTATCAATTTGGATTGATGAATTTTGACACAACATTTACTCTAAGGATATATGCAACTTTTAGCAATAGCTAAGAATAAGGGGGTGAATTTCAGAAATTACATATATATGGGGGTATATGTGAAAATTCCAAAATTATTTTATAAGGGATGACATTAGAGTTGCCTCCCTAACCTAAGTATATTGACACAACCCTAATCAAACAGAGCAGGAAAATTGTTTCTCTCTCCCCTCCTACCACTTGCAATTGAAATCACTAGAGGAAGAGAAAAATTTTATTTTTCTTCCTGAATTGTTTTGAGTGCCCACACTCAGTTCCTAACGATGTCCTTATAAGATATACTTCTGAATTGAACAAGTGGTTGTTGGTGCGAAGACTAATTAAAGTTCTTGGATTTGAAGATCGAAGAACCCAAAGTATTTAATAACGATTCCACCAATTCAGACGTCCTTGAGAGTGTGTGAGAAATAGGAGAGATTTTGTAAATTAGAGAGAAAGAGAGTTTACATTTCTATTTATCTATTTATCTTCTCTCATTCTTTTTCTTAAGTTAGTTTAAATTTCTTACATTTTTAATTAACAATATATATTGTTTATTATTCTTCATCATCTCTCATCCCTACTTATGTAGTGTATGCTCTTTAAAATGTTTTCATATATAAGTGTTTGTTCCTCCTTCTTCATCTTTTACTCTTGATCTTGAGTTTTATTTTTATGCATTGATGATTTTCTTATAATTTGATAATGATATATCTTTATCATCAACTCAATCAATGAGTATGAGGATAAAGCCTCTGAGTGGTGTAAATTAACTCAATGTGAATCAACCTTTTAATGGGTTGAAGGTGTACATTCGTTGCAAAAAATCTCCTGTAATAATTTCTCATACATAAAATGGATAAAATAAAGAGTTAAACATCTATATAAAGATTATGCAAATATTTAAGCTTTGAATTTTTTTAATGTTCTCACAAGTCTTTTCATTTTTTAGATCTTGTTGCTACTTTAGTGACACTTGTTTGACTAGTTACCATTCATGGTCATTCTTTTACAATTTTATTAGCAATCAATGAAGAAAGAAAATTATGATAATTAGTGAACTAAGTAGTCCAAAATAAAAAATGATATATTTATATCCAAAAAATTATTCTATTTTTATTTTGAAATTATATTCATCAATTTTTACGTAACACTCAGTTTAAATAGTTACCGTTCGTAGTTTTTCTTTGTTATTTGAATAGAAATGATTAAATAAAAGAAAATAATGATAACTAGTAGACTATGTGGTAAAAAATAGTATACTTATGTCAATTATGCATTTACATATGCGTATGTACATGTATATATTATCTTATCAAATTAAACATTTAAATAGATTAATTTATTTAAACATAAAGAATTATATTTATTTATTTATAATTATATTATTTAAAAAACGTGTTGTACAGAAGGTGATATCACTCACTATGGACGAACATGGGGTGAATCACCCCTGTTGGACAAGGGTGTTCCCCATTCCCCCCTTTTTTGTTTTTGTTGTTTTGTTTTTTTTTTCTTTTCTTTTTTGCATTTTCTTTTTGTTTTACCGTAAATTTTTTAAATTTTCTGTTTTTTAAATGACGTTGGTATTTGTTTCAATTTATACTTTATGCATTTTCTTTACATGTTTGACATACTATTTCTTTTTTTCTACTCTATACATTTTCATTAAATTTATCCACCATTTTTTATTATCTTTAAATTTTCTTTCCATTATTTTATTTTCTCTTTATAGTTGTTAATTCTTCTTATTTCTATTTTATTTATATATCATTATTATGTTGTTATATTATAATGTTATTCTTTTATCATTAGATTTCATATTTGTATATGTATGAGTTAAAAGCTTAACAATTAGATCTAAATTCTGTTAATTTTATTATTTAGTTTTCAATAAACAAACCTCATGACGGACTTTGAGTTTTTTGGGATACCATATTTCTCGAACTACTGAGGTGATGAGTTATTGTAAGGATACCGAGAATAACTCCAATAATGCTTTGATTTTCAAAAAAACAATAAAAAATAAAAAAGGATTATTTTTATAGTTTTTGTACCACGCATTAAAGGTCATTTATTTTGTTTATTTTTATGATGCAAAATGTACCAAACAGAAAATTCAAAATGAATTTCTTTGACCTTGTTTTCAAATATAATTTGGATTGTGTTTTATAAAATTTCGTAACCATTTTAATAATAAGTGTTGTGGGGTGCTAATACATTTCTCACACACAAATGACTCGAACCAATTTTGAGTTTTCACAGACTAAATTTTTTGTTTTTAAAATTGGGTGATCAATCACGTCCTAAAATTATTGGTGGAAGTATAGTGTTGAACAAGTAGGTGTAACTGTGGAGTTCTATGGCGGTGAACTCAATGGAGTCAGTTATAGTGATCCTGCTACTGTGAAAAAATATGCTAGACGTGCTCAATTGGGTGAAATTTTTGAATTAGATCGTGCTACTTTGAAATCCGATGGTGTTTTTCGTAGCAGTCCAAGGGGTTGGTTTACTTTTGGGCATGCTTCGTTTGCTTTGCTCTTCTTCTTCGGACACATTTGGCATGGTGCTAGAACCTTGTTCAGAGATGTCTTTGCTGGTATTGTCCCAGATTTGGATGGTCAAGTAGAATTTGGGGCATTCCAAAAACTTGGAGATCCAACGACAAAGAGACAAGTAGTCTGATACAACATTGCTCTGTTTCTTTTTGCCTTTATTTTTGTGATTTGACATAGATAGGGTACCGGATAAATCTTGATTCGTATTGTTGCATTTTCCTTTCTTTGACTCTTGTCTTGGTTTTGTCTCAAGAATTTCTTTTTTTCAAAATTATTTTTTAATCGCCGCTCCGTGTCTCATGCACTTTGCGACAATATAGTAAAGATAAATAATGTATAACTCAGTAACTCATTATACTGAGTTTTCTTCCTCTTTCTTCATCTTCTTCTTCTCTCAAGATCATATCTTTCTTACATGAGCATATTGCTTTATGGTATTAGAGCCACATGATTAAGTGCCAATGGTTAATATGAGAAACAATGCTGCATTTTCATTGGTTCAAGCAATTCTTCAGCAAGCTTGAATAATGTGTTTAGTGATTCCCTGAGTAGTTCTCTATTAGTAAAACTGACAGGAACAACTATATGATATGGAAATCATAAGTAATTCCAGCACTTATTGGACACGAGCTTCATGATATAGTGCTTGAAAATTTAAGAAAACCAGACAAGTAGCTGGCCAATGGAAAAGAAAATCCAGAATCCAGAATTTGGATAAGAAATAACCAATTACTACTAATTTGGATAAGAAATGACCAACTACTCCGCGTCGCATGCACATTGCGACAGCTTGGTGACTCTACTAGGGAAAAAATTGGTCTAACTACTTTTAGATCGAAAAAGAGTCAAGCAAAAATTTTATCATATGCTATCTTTTTTGTGTGGTTCTTTGTTGATTTATTTGATTCATTTATTTGATTCATTCTTGTAGTTGTATATAGTTCATTTTTTACGAAGTAAATTTTTTTACATAATTTATAATTTCATGCACATACACTAGCCCTATATCTAGGTTTTTCTTTTAGGATTAGTGAGAATGAGTGATGGAATGCCTTCGTGGATTTGTGGTTACCGTGGATGCTCATAAAAGTTCTCACTCAGACCGACCCTTCCGAGATATCTTTTGGGGGTCCATGTTACTCCGTTTGGATAACAATGTGGATAATTTTAAAGCCTATTATGAGATTTGAGAGCCCAACCACACATGTATATGGTTTTTAGAGCGCATCTCATGAACAATGTTTGATAGAAATAGAGATTCTGCTTAAATATGGTATCATGCTTAACTTTGTTCATGTATTTGTGTCTTACACTATTTAAACATTTCTTTTCTTCCCCATTGTTTCAATTCTGACTTAATTTTTCTTCTTTTCATACATGCATCATGCCGCATAATATGGATTGTAAAAAAGTATTCAATTCATTCATTTTATGAAAACCATGACTTTCACTATGAGTGTGATAGAAGAGTAAGTTGCAATAGCCCAATGGTCAGAAGAAACCCAAAAATGAAAAGGAGATTGTCTGAAAAAGGAGGATGTCCTTCTTCTACCGTCAATCACTAAGATAGAGTTCTCACACATTGACTTGGAGAGGTTGAAAAAGATATCAGAGGATTTTTCACCAGAGCAAAAAAATCTGTCTGTTATCAAATATGGTCACAACGTTTATCTTCTGTATATTACAGTCAAACCTCCCGTTCTTGAGGCTTTAATGCATTTCTAGGATCCTCTATACAAATGTTTCACATTTGGAACAATTGATCTTGCTCCCACAATTGAATAATATTAAGCCCTATTGAATGCTTGCTGTAAAACACAGACAAAGTTTATAATTACGACAAAAAGCTCACGTTGAGGAGAGCTTTTTCTAAGCTCTAGGGTACTGTCCATGTTTATGAGATTAAGAAAATACTGAAAATTAAAAGGGGAATGAGTGTGCAGCTAGATTACCTCCTAGATCTCACCCAATATTTCTTGAAGGAAGAAAAACTCATGGCTCTTTATGCTCTGTGTATTTATAGCACCGTGTTGCTTCCAAATTTATGGAGATGATAAAGTGATAAAAATGTTTCTTCAAGTCGAACATGATGTTAACCATGTTATCTCAATTCTCACTAAGACTGTTCGTTCTTTAAATCATATCTGAGTCTTTTGAGAAGGGAAGTTCATCGGCTCTCCATCTCTTTTGTGCATTTGGATTCTTAGCCATCAAGTTAAGACGTCCACCAGATTTTAAATGTCCTCAAGTTAAGTTTTCAAGTCCATGGATGAAGACGAGAATCCCCATTGTAGAATTTGGAATGACCAAATGAAATCCACAATTTTCCATAAAAAGGGCGTGTCTCTTACACCTATCAAAGTTAAAAGATGATGATGTTATCTGAAAAGCCCACTGGATGTCGTTGACATCAATGATCTATAGATGTGATGAATTTCAATGGGTCCCGCTCCCAGGACCATAAGGTTTTACTAGTTATGCTCTGCTAATGGTGTTTTATCAATTATACATAAGATAGCTTGTCCCTACAATGCATGCATTGAAGGATATTGAAATAAATTACGATTCTCAAGATATTGAACAAAAACTACAGCAGTTGATTGGAGCTTAGAAAATAATGAAAAGGATGCAAAATGAGAAGAATCGCATGAACTGCACAAATTTGTATGGAGTGTGGCTTGAGAGTAGAAGTAAAGTAATTATTGCCTTACCAGTTGAAGATTTAAAATGAAAGTGAAAAGGTTGTTTGATGCAAAGATACTTACAATAAGTCATAAAGAAGAAAAAGAATACCAGAAAGATGACTATTTAGTCATCATGATAACTAAATAATCGTCTGAAGTAAATGTTAAAGTGTCATCCTATATCCCAAAACCTCTCACAATACAATATGATGAAAATTCAACTTGCACCACTACATCTTATACTCTAGCACCCATCACCATCCAAATATCGAGTGCGGGTAAAAAACCAATCCTGTTAGACCTCGATCTCCCCATAACTAATATTTCAGGGGTAGGTGATTTATAAGGAGTGACAGATGCTACACTCCAGGTGTTTTGAAAATGGATAAAAGTGACAATTTTGAAAGGCAAAGGAAAGCGAAAAAAATGATCATGAGTTCCAAAGAGAGATGTATAGCGTCCAATTGATAGACCCAGATATAATGAGAGGTACAGAGATAGAAAGAACAGTGTCTGAAGAAGAAGTATGTGAAAGTTTGAAGCTCATCAAGTAAAGTGAGTATAAGGTGATAAAATAACTTAACTGCTTACCTTCTCGAATATCCCTACTGTCACTTTTTCTTAATTTTGAACCGCATCACCAAGCATTATTGAAGGTTTTGAATCAAGCATATGTCTACTATGACATTACAGTAGGAAAGTTGAGTGGAGTTATGGAAAATATTATTGCAACAAATTTTATCATTTTCACAAATGATGAAACCCTTGCTAATTGTACTGGACACACCAGAGCTCTACATATATTCGTAAAGTGTAAATATTATGTCATTGCAAAAGTATTGATTGATAATAGTTCATCTCTAAATGTAACGCCAAAATCTCTGCTAGCAAAGCTCCCTATGGACATGACACATATGCAGCCAACACATGATGATAGTAAGAGCATTTGATGGCACCCGAAGAGAAGTAATCGAAGACATTGAGATACAATTTCAAATCGGACTACGCCTAGTCGATATTATTTTCCAAGTGATGCACATAACTCCTGCATACAGTATTCTTTTGGGTCGACCATGGATTCACTCTGCTGGGGTAGTACCGTCTTTCTTACATCAGAAGCAGAAATTTATAATTGATCATAAACTCATTTGTATATATGGGGAAGAAGACTTACTAGTAGCCAAGCCGGCCACCATGCCATATGTCGAGGCAATAGAAGAAACATTGGAGTGCTTATTTCGATCATTTGAAATCATGAAAACCACGTTCGTTACTAACGGGAAACTCACCCTAATGCCAAGCCTATCAAAAGCATCTCATATGGTGGCAAAGATGATGATAAAAGAGGGATATAAGCCAGGTAAATGACTCAGAAGTGAGCATCAAGGCATAAGTAAGTTAATCAAATGTGAGAAGAATGAACAAATGTTTGGGCTGGGATATAAGTCGACCAAGATTGATAGAGGGGGAGTGGAAGCTCAGAAGAAAGAAAGTGAATTTATAGGCTCGAAAATAGAGAATTCGATATGAAAATAGCAATCATACCTCATATTTCTGAATCCTTCATAAGTGAGAGAATTTCATTTGAAGAACCGGTTAAAGTAGAGCACTACAACCTTGAAGATGATATATCCCAGATTTCAATATCCACGATCTTGAAAAGATCATCAAGTACAAGAACATAAGACTTAGTTTCTTGATATGATTCAGATCATGAGATCAACAATTGGGATGCCATTGAGCTGCTAATGCTTCTTGGGGATTTTTAAGAGTAATGTATTAATTCCAAATTTCTAATGATAGTAAGAGCATTCGACGGCACCCAAAAAGAAGTAATATGAGACATTGAGACACAAGTTCGAATTGGACCATGCCTATTCGATATTATTTTTCAAGTGATGGACATAACTCCTGTACACAGTTTTCTTTTGGGTAGACTGTGGATTCACTCTGCAGGGGTAGTACCATTTCCTTACATCAGAAGCTAAAATTCATAATGGATGATTAACTCAGTTGTATATATGGAGAAAAATACTTACTGGTATTCAAGTCGGTTGCCATTTCATATGTTGAGGCAGCAGAAGAAGAATTTGAGTGCTCATTTCGATCATTTGAAATGGCGAACACCATGTTTGTTGCTAGTGGGAAACTCACTCTAATGCCAAGTCTATCAAAAATATCTCAGATGATAGCAAAGTTGACGATAAAAAGGGGATACAAGTTAGGTAAAGGACATGTGAGTGAGCATCAATGCATAAATAAGTTAATCGATTGGGACAAGAATGATCTAAGGTTTGGGCTTGGATATAGACCAAACAAGGCTGATAGAGGGAGAGTGGAAGCTCAAAAGAAAGAAAAGAGGATTGTTAGGCTCAAAAATAGGGAATTCAATATAGAAATTACAATCATACCTCATATTTCTAAATCCATCAGAAGTGGGGGAATTTCATTCGAAGAACTGGTTATAGTAGAGTAGTACGACCTTGAAGATGGTATCGCCCAACATTCAATATCGGCAATCTTGGAAAAATCATCAAGTGCAAGTACAGAAAACTTAGTTTCTCAATACGATTCAGATCATGAGCTTAACAATTGAGATGTCACCGAGTTACAACTACTTCTTGGGGATTTTCAAGAGTAATGTGTTAATGCCAAATTTCTAATTATTCTGCCCAATGTCGTAGGAATTTCGTAGTGAAGGGCCTACATTTTCATCTGTTTCATGTCATTTCTTTGAATGAAAATCAAAAAACATGTTTCATTTCCTTCTGTTAATGATAAATAACATTCAGATTCTTTTTTGTTCTTCCTCTTTATGTCTACTTTTTTCCATTTCTGAAAGTTTTTTCATACTCATGCGTTGTTTATTTTCTTTTCTCGCCTTCCTTTCATCCAACAATCTGATTCAGGTTTGAGAACTTTGATTTTGAAAACAAGACCATAAGCAATAACTTTGACAATCTGATTAGCGTAGTGTCAGATGAAAGTGATGAAGATAGTTTCGAACCATCCCCGAAAATGTTAAGAATTGTAGAATAGGATGATAAAATAACTTAACGGAGGTGATAAATTTGGGATTGGATGGAGAGACAAAAGAAGCCCTAATTGGAACTTCTATGACAAGCGAAAGCCACCAACAATTAATTGTCTTACTCAAGAAGTATATGGATGTCTTTGCATGGTCTTACCGTGATATGTCAGGTTTAAACATTGATATCATGGTCCAACATTGTCCGCTTATGCCCGAAAGTAAACTAGTGCGACTAAATTTATAAAAATGAAACTAGACATATTGGTACATATCAAAGAAGAAATTAAAATGCAAGTAGATGTGTGTTTTCTGGAAGTAGAAAAATACCATGAATGGGTTGCTAACATAGTACTATTTCTGAAGAAATATGAGAAAGTGAGAAAGTGCATCGATTATAGAGACTTAAATCGGGAAAGTCCCAAGGATAATTTTCCATTACCCACAATCGATGTCTTAGTAGATAAAACTACAGGACATTCAACCTTTTGTTTCATGGATGATTTTTTAGGGTATAACCAAATCAAAATAGCTTCTGAAGACTGTGAAAAGACAACTTTTATAACTTTATGGAGTACATTTTGTTATAAGGTTATACCATTTGGTCTAAAGAATGCATGGGCGACTTACCAACGGGCAATGATAACATTGTTTCATGATATGATGATAAAGAAATTGAAGTTTATGTTGATGATATGATCATAAAATCTTATCAAGGGGAAGATCACACTGTCACTCTGTGAAAACTAATTTGAAAGGTTAAGAAAGATCTAGTTAAAGCTTAACCCGATAAAGTATATCGCAGCGTCTTCGGGGAGATTACTTGGCTTTTCGTGAGCAAATAAGGAATAAAAATTGACCTCGACAAGGTCTGAGCCATCATTGATATGCCACCACCTCGAACTCAACAAGAAGTTAGAAATTTCATGGGGAGATTAAACTACAGTGCTCGGTTCATCTCACAACTAACTACGACTTATGAACATATCTTTAAACTTCTCTGCAAAAGTGATACAGAAGGATGTAATGATGATTGTCAAAATACTTTTGAGAAGGTCAAACAATACTTGCAAAATTCACCTATTCTTGTTCCTCCAATTCTAGGGCGTCTACTCATTTTGCATCTTACAGTAACAAAAAGTCCATCGGTTGCGTACTTGGTCAGCACAACGCCTCCGGAAGGAAAGAATAAGCAATATACTACTTGAACAAAATGTTCACAAATAATGAGGCTAATTATTCGATTTTGGAGAAAATATTTTGTGCATTAGATTGGGTTGCTCATCGGCTTAGACAATACATTTTATACGACACCACTTGGTTAATTTCAAAGATGGACCCAATCAAGTATACCTTTAAAAAGCCATCACTTTCTGGGCTGATTGTTAAATGACAAATGTTACTCACATAATATGATATTGTCAATTTTGCGAGGAAGTCAACAAAAGGAACTGTACTTTCTGATTATCTGGAAGATCAACTAGTGCAAGCTTATGAGCCTATGAAGTTTGATTTTCGTCATGAGAACATCTCAGTCATATTAAAAAATGAAGAAGAATAATCTATGGACCCAGAATTGTAGAAAATGTTATTTGATGGTGCATCTAATGATATAGGACATAGAATATGGGCAATCCTCATCTCTCCTCAAAGAAAGTTTTTTTCATTCACGGAAAACTATTCTTTGACTGTATAAATAATGTGGCAGAATATGTAGCATGTTTCATGGGAATTCAAGCAACTTGTCATATGAAGATAAGGAAACTTCGAGTGTACGTAGATTCGTTATTGGTAATACGACAACTAAACAAGGAATGGGAAGCTAGAGATTCCAAGTTGGTACCTTATAACAAACATGTAACCAAGTTAAGAATTTTTTTTTAAATGATCTCATTTGACCATATACCCAGAGAGAATAATCAAATCGCAGATGTACTTCCAACTCTAGCATCTATGTTTACTATAAACTTTAAGGAGGAATTTCAACCCATAAAAATTTAGAAGAGAGATTTTTCTGCTTACTGTATGAGCATTAAAGAAGAGTCAGACGTAAGACCATGGTATTACGACATCAAGCAGTATATAAAGAATGGAGAATATCCATCCAAAGCTTTTAAGAATGATAAACTCACTATCATAAGATTATCTATGGGTTTCTTTTTGAATAGTTAAATACTCCACATACGAAACCATGATATGATGCTTTAAAGACGTGCTGATGCAGTGGAAGCGAATCAAATCATAGAGGAAGTTCACAAAGGAATTTGTGGTATTCATGCTAATGGTCATATGATGGCAAAAATAAATATTGAGAGTAGGATATTATTGGTTACTCTAGAATCTGAGTGTATCAAGTATGCCAAGAGATGTCATAAATGTCAAATTTATGTGGATAAAATTCACGTACCAACATCCCATTTACATGTCATGGTTACGCCTTGGCCGTTCTCTATGTAGGGTATGTATGTCATTGGTCCTTAAATGGGCATCGTTTCATTTTGGTCTCTATAGATTACTTTACCAAATAGGTGGAGGTGAGTTTTTATTCGAGCGTAACCAAAAGTGCGGTTGTTAAGTTCATTAAAAATGAGATGATTTTGTCGATATGGTCTAGCAGAAAGGATCATCACAGATAACGGGAAAAATTTAAACAACAAGATGATGAAAAAATTATATGAGTAGTTCAAAATTAAGCATCATAATTCACTCTTTATGGTCTGAAGATGAACAGAGTAGTGGAAGCACCTAATAAGAACATAAAAAAGATCATAGAGAAGATGATGAAAGTTTATAAGGATTGGCATAAGATGCCCCCTTTCACACTACATGGGTATCACACATCAGTCTGAACATAACCTGGGGTAATGTCATTCTCTTTGGCATACGGCATGGAAGCGGTCCTTCCAATCGAAGTTAAAATTCCCTCTCTTGGAGTCTTAATGGAGGAAAAATTAGAAGCAGAATGAGTACAAACACGATATGAGTAATTGACTTTCATCGAAGAAAAAACATTGGCTGCATTATGTAGAGGGCAATTATATCAAAGAAAAATTATGAAAGCATATGACAAAAAGTTACATCCCTGATGTTTCAGAGAAGGAGATTTGGTAATAGAAAAGATACTCCCACATCAAAAACATTACCGTGAGAAATTGACAGTAAATTACGAAGGACCTTTCATAGTCAAGAAATTCTTCTCGGGAGGAGATCTTATTCTAACAAACCTGGATGGAGATAATTTACTGCATGCAGTTAATTCTGATGCAGTCAAGAAATATTTCGTTTGACCGCTCTAAGTATGGGAAAGGCGAAGTTAGGAAAAAATTCTTTTTTTTTCAAAAAGAGCTATCTCGAATACTGGAGAAATTCTTATTCCGTAATTTTCCCAAATCCTTGTTTGTAAACATTGCTCATCATCAACGAAGTGCTTTTTTCAGTTGACAAACATATATACTCTATCTTCCTGTTACTTCTATTATTTCTTATTCTGCTTATTTCTGATTCATATAGAAAATATCATTAATTACTCTTAAAAAAACTCAGAAGAACAAAGTTGGTTAGGAGAAAGATAATTTATTGAAAAAAAAAAAGAAGGAAAGAAACTGAAAAAGGCAATCTAAGCGCGAAGTGAAATATGAAAGTCACTATAAGGAAAGTCAATATGCGCACAACGAAAGCTAAACTCGATTATAGGTTTACACAATTAGAAATGCAGAAAAGAAGTGAGATATGGAGAAATTATTCATTTGTCTTCACCATCAACATGGGGCTGTATACTGGGGTATAAACCAATGAATAATGATACATTATGTCTTGAAAGTATGCTCGATACTTCATTGTGAGTCCATGATCCTAGGCCAAGTGATTGTTTTGAAGGATAGCAGATATGACTACGTTAATCAACTTTAAAAAAAAACTCATCAAATAAATTTTTTGTTTAATTTTCACAATCAGGCATAGCACGCATGCATTTAAAATCACCACGTTGCATTATATTAAAGAATTACAATGCATAGACATGCACCACAGTGCTTGTTTTGATACAACTCAAGTGCGTGAATTATTTAAGGATTATTCTTTCAAAATCCACATATTACTTTCTAACAATTTAGAGCTTACATTAGTCCAGCTCTGGCTACCATATGAAGCTTTTACAAATCAGATCAACCATCATTTCCTTTTCTTCTATTAAATCAAACCCGAGTTGAGTCAAGTTCGAAGCATGTGTCTATCTAGGTCAGTTTTCAAATATCTCTGGCTAAATCATAACTAAACTGAGTTGAGGTCGAAACACGATGTTAGCGCTTGGTCCGTTTCAAATAGTATTTTTAAATTGAACCCGAATTGAGTCGAGGTCAGAGCTTGTGTCTATCCAGGTCCGTTTTCATTCAATATCTTTGGTTAAATCAAACTCAAACTGAGTCGAGGTCGAAGCTAAGTGTCAGCACCTGGTCCGTTTCAATTAATATAATTAAATCGAATCAGAATTGAGCGAGGTCAAAGCCTGTGTCCATCCAGGTCCATTTCCTTTCGAATGTCTCAGTTAAATCGAACTCTTAATTGAGTCGAGGTCGAAGCATATGTCTGTCCAGTTGAGATTTCTATTTCCCTTATCCTTGTATTGTTCTCTCATACCGATCAAAATACTTATCTACATCATTGTACATCATCTAAGATCAAAAGCGTGCACAAATGGGAGAAGCTGTAGATACCGTATTTTTTCAAGTCTAATACATTGAATATACATACTTTAAGTTTTTTTCCCAAATAATAGTGTAAGATTATATGTATGATTTGAAAAAAAGATGATAGACTAAAAATGATAAAAACGGTCCAATGACTAAAAAAAGAGCAAAATGACTAAAAGTAAAAAGTGAAGTCCTAAATTTACCTATAAATAAAGGGGAGACTTTCACTTAAAAGAGAATGAGAGGATATTTTTCTAGAGAGAGTGTATGTTAGAAATAGGAGAGATTTTCCAAGATAAAAAGAAAAATAATTTACATTTATATTCATATATTCATCTATTCATCTTCTCTCATTCTTTTTCTTAAGGTGGTTTGAATTTCTTGCATATTTAGCTAACAATATATCTTGTTTATTATTCTTCACTCTCTGTCATATTTACTCATGTAGTGTATACTCTTTGTTTCCTTTTTCATATATAAGTGTTTCTTCCTCCTTCAACATTTACTCTTAATCTTGAGTTTTATTTTTATGCATTGATGACTTTCTACAAATTCGATAATGAGATATCTTTGTCATCAACTCAATCAATGAGGATAATGATAAAGCCTTTGAGAAGTGCAAATTAACTCAATGTGAATCAACCATTTGATTGGTTGAAAATGTACATTTGATGCAAAAAAATTTCTATGATCATTTCTCATATATAAAAATGCATAAAATATAGAGTTAAGCATCTATATAAACATTATGTAATTATTTAAGCTTTGATTGTTCTTTCAAGTCCTTTCATTTTTTTAGATCTTGTTCCTAATTTAGTGACATTTGTTTGAACTAGTTACCATCCATGAAGGAAGAAAGGAAATAATTATAATTTTGGGACTAACTAGTCTAAAATAAAAAATGATATATTTATATCTCAAAAAATATTCTATTTTAATTTGAAATTTTATTTATCATTTTTTACGTAATGCTCAGTTTGACTAGTTACCGTCCGTAGTTTTTCTTTACTATTTAAATAGCAATGATTAAAGAAAATAAAATAATGGTAACTAGTAGATTATGTAGTCAAAAGTAGTTTACTTATGCCAATTATACATTTAATATATGCATATGTACATGTACATATTATCTTATGAAATTAAACATTTACATAGATTAATTTATTTAAACATAAAGGATTATATTTATTTAGTTATTTATAATAATATAATAATATAATTTTAAAAAAAAGTATTGTACAAAGGGTGATATCACCCTCTGTGGATGAATAGGGGGTGAATCACCCCTGTTGGACAAGGGTGTATCATCCTTGTCCTTCCCCCCTTCCTACACATGTTCAAAATTGTAACTGAATCGAACCGAACTAAAAATGAATCACCTCCTATTCGGTCGGTTCTTTATATGTGTTTGGTTTGGAATTTTTGGTAGTTTTTAACTGAATCGAAACATTAAATTAATATATATATATATATATATATATATGTGTGTGTGTGTGTGTGTGTGTGTGTGTGTGTAATTTCATATAAAATTGAACCGAACCGAAATAAATTCTTTATTCTTTATTATTGTTTTCAATAATATCATTAAAATTTTATTTTTAATTAATAATATTGAACTAAAGAACCCAACCGAACCGAACCAAACTGAAACTCAAGATTTGGTTCAGTTCTTTTAGCATTCACAGTTCGGTTCAGTTTTATTGCTGAACTGAAGTTTCAGTTCAGTTCGGGTTTTCACCAAACAATTGACCGAACTGAACCGTGAACACCCTACCCCTTCCCCCCTTTTTTTTTGTTGTTTTCTTGTTTTGTTTCTTTCGTTTCTTTTCTTTTTTTGTGTTTGCTTTTTGTTTTACTGTATTCTTTTTTTAAATTTTCTTTTATTAAATGATGTTGGTATTTGTTTCAATTTATATTTTTATGCATTTTCTTTACATGTTTCACATGCTATTCATTTCTTTCTATACTATACATCCTCATCAAATTTATCATACATTGTTTATTATCTTTAACTTTTCTTTCCACTATTTTCTTTTCTCTTTATAGTTGTTAATTGTTCTTATTTCTATTTTATTTATGTATCTCATGTTACCATGCTTATAATGTGATTGTGATTCTTATTTCATTTTCTTATCATTAGAGTTAACATTTGTATATGTATGGAATAAAAGCTTAACAATTAGATCTAAATTTTGTTAATTTTATTATTTAGTTTTCAATAAACAATCTCTATGACGGACTTTGAGTTTTTTGGGATACCAAATTTCTCAAACTACTGAGCTGAAGAGTTATTTTAAGGATACCAAGAATAACTCCAATAATACTTTGATTTTTGAACAAAAATTAAAATTAAATATGAATTATTTTTTATGGTCTTTTTACCACCCATTAAAGGTCATTTATTTTGTTCATTTTTATGATGCAAAATGAAACAAACAGAACATTCAAAAATGAATTTCTTCAACCTTGTTTTAAAATTGGATCACGCTCTAGAATGATTGGTGGCGACTTTGAATTTCTTTTTTTAAATGATTTTTCAATCACCGCTCCGCGCCTCATGAACGTTGTGGCAATATAGTAAAGAGAAATAATGTATAACTTAGTAAATCAGTTTACTGAGTTTGCTTCCTCTTTCAAGATCTTCTTCTTCTCTCAAGTTCATCTCTGTCTTATCTGAGCATGTTGTTTTATGGTATTAGAGCCACATGACTAAGTGCCAATGGCTGATATGAGAAATAATGCTGCATTTGAAAACATTGGTTCAAGAAATTCTTTAGCAAGCTTGAATAATGTGTTTAGCGATTCCCTGAGTAGTTCCCAGTTAGTAAAATTGAACATAAACAACTACATGATATGGAAATTATAAGTAATTCCAGCACTTATTAGACATGAACTTCATGATATGGTGCTTGAAAATTCAAGAAACCCAAACAAGAAGTTGGCAAATGGAAGTGAAAATCCATAATACAAAATTTGGATAAGAAATGACCAATTTCTACTAAGTTGGTAAGGGCATCAATGATAGAGGAAATCTTGGCCATGGTTGCACCGTATGAGACGTAAAATAGATAGTGTATTTGTTTATGTCTTTTGTTGAATCTTTTTCATGGCTCGATAGATAATTTGATAAGCCAATGATTTTTTTCCGTGTTCCAAAATACGGTTAACCAACATTTTAACTAATCGATTATGATAAATTGGATCGAATTTTGCAATTTTCCTCTACCAATGTTTGGAAAAGCCTGGGACAAAGCTTTGCAAGTCATTCAAAAGAAAGAACTATATAGTGGAGGAAACCTTACAGACAATAGCAAACTCAATTATTGATTATTGTAAAAAGATGAGAATGGTAGTTGATGCCTTAGTAGCAGTAGGTCAAACCATCAGTAACCAAGATCTAATGTTGTATGTGATGAATGGCTTGGGGTCAGAAGTAATCAAAATAACTTCAAGGGAAGATGACATTAAAATTTGAAGAAATGAAATCTCGGCTTCTATGCCATGAGAGTTGGCTTGAGAAGCAACTGACCATGAATGAAGCAACACTGAAAATAAGTGTAAACACTAAGTCAAATACTGGTTACAAAAGAAGCTTCAATTTAGTCTCAGGCTCATCTTATTATAACAAGAATCAAAGAAGGAACACTTAGACAAGGAACTTCTCTCCTCACTAAGACTTTAGAGGGAGTATGAATGGAAGACAATGGGGAATAATATGTGGAGGCAAGATTGTGTGCCAAGTTTGTGGTAAACCATACCCCTCTGCAACGATATGTTATTACATATATGGAAAGGACCATCAAGATTTGTTAGGAAGTCAAAATTTTGGCAACTTTCAATGGCAATCTGGTGGTTTTACTAGGAATCCTTCAGCCTACATGGTGTCTGCCTCTGCCTACATAGCCTCAGCAGATTCAGTTTGTGATCAAGCTTGATAAGATGATACCTCTGCCACCAACCAAGTGACATCAGATTTAAGGAGCCTGAGTCTTACTTAGGAATACAATGGATCTGAAAGATTGGTGGTAGGTAGTGGTAAGTGTTTGCTAATCTTTCACATAGGTTCTGCTCTCGTACCTCAAAACTGTTTCCTTTTGCACTTAATACAGTATTAAAACTACATGACATAAATGAAGACCTCACTAGCATTTCAAGACTGACTTTAGATAATAATGTATGTGTGGAATTTTATGCTGACTCTTGTTTTGTAAATGACAATGTTGCATTTGTTAGGGACCCTTAAGGATGGACTTTATCTTCTCTCTAGCCGAAGTGTCAAAGAACCCTCAAGAAATAACTGCTACGTACAAAATGTTATTCCTTGTACCGAAAATCGTGAATTCCATTTTAGCTTGTTCAATCACATAGAAAGTAAAACATTCAGCCCTCACAATAGCAAATCTTCTAATACCTTTCTTATTCCTTTTCAGTTAAATAAAATAGTTCCTCATTTTGCCTATTATACCATAGTAGTTGAGTTATTGTTAGGCAGTTTACTATTAGTTAGTAACCTCCTTATAAGTTGACATGTATTGAATATGTAGTAGATCTTTTGTAAGTTGTACAGCATAAATAGTAAAGAGAAATAATGTGTAACTCAGTAAATCAGTATATCAAGTTTTCTTCCTCTTGAAAAATCTTCTTCTCTCGAGAGAACACTTCTTTCTTACCTGAGTATACTCCTTTAAATATATATATATATGTATGTATATTTGTCTATTTAATATTTAAGAAAAAATTATTATTTTTTAATGATATTTTTTATGCTTTAATTTGTTTAGTAGGCTTGGGATAATTTTCCGTTAATTAAGGTGGAGAAAACTAATTGATATATAAAAATAGAAGAGTATGTGAAATACGATAATTAATGTTGGAAAGAAATTTAAGCTCTGTGGATTGACGTTCTCTTATTGTAATATCTTTTTTGGATTGAAGTTACATTATAAATTTTAAGGGGATTGTGAGAACATAACTTGAACCCACGACCTTTAGGATATAGATGTGGGGGCTTAACCAAATGTGTCAACCCAACTTGTCAGTCTCTTATTTCCATATCATTTATGTTTTTATGTTCATTTTTCTCTATCAGGTGTCCTATACCATATCAGATAAAACAACCTTCACGAAAAATGAATAAGTGTTTGTTTATGCTATCAAATTTGATATAGTTTTATGTTCACATAAATGATGAACAAATATTGTGGTCATAGATTATATTAAGAAATTATATTTTGTTTATATTTCTACTAGATTCATGTTAAATATGATATTTAGTAAATAATGAATAGTTCAGTAATCAAAAATAAAAAAATTGTAGATTCATATACAGGTTCATAAATTTTAGAAAATCCTGGCTCTGATTGTAAGAGTTTCAAATGTAAAACCATGCAAAACAGATGCATATTACTAGTATGTGTATATATATAACTAATTCTATATCGACCAAGTAATTAATCAAGTTTTAAATAACCAAGTGTTGTATTAATTTTTTATAGTTTAGTGTTTTCACACTCATTAAAATATTTTAGAACATCAACCTATAAATGAATGATAAGTCACTTGGTTACTTAAAACTTGATTTATACTTGATTAATTTGAAATTATTATTATTATTATTATTATTATTATTATTATTATTATTATTATTATTATTATGTTATATATATATATATATCATCTCCAATTCTCGTGAAATAGATTTCATAATTAACTGTTAATATTTACAGAAAAACTATTTTTTTTACCTTTTCTCTCCTTTCTTTATTTCAAGAAAACCTTGTTAAGCAATAGGAGTAAGAGATTTAGTTTTAGTTAGTTATTCAGTTTTGAGGGTAGTTTAGTCATTTGCTCCATTACATTTGTTGTACACCTTTCTTTAATATCTCTGTACTTTGGCATTGTTGGTTAATGAGCATTTTCCCTCCTAATCTTTCTCTCTTCTTCTTGCTATCATCTCATCCTTTCTCTCTTCTTGATCCAGTCTCTTCCTACCTTTCTGTTTCTCTTCATGGTAGACACTGAAGAAAACTCATCTTCCGAAACTCAAGAAAATGTCAAAAATAGAGTGGGATCCCAACCCAACTCACAAACTCATCATTTAACTTCTTTAACACAAGAAACCATCAACCTTCCTCCCATCACCCAGAATTCAGAAACTACTCCTCCCTCTCCTATTTTTCTTCTTTCTAACATCTGTAACCTGGTCTCGTTTAGGTTAGATTCCAATAATTTTATACTTTGGAAATATCAGGTAACCTCAATCCTGAAAGCGCACTTGATGTTCGGATATGTGGATGGCACATTTAAGTGCCCATCAAATTTCAAGACTGTCAACAGAGAAGAAATTAGGGATCCAAAATATGATTAATGGGTCGCACAGGACAAGGCTCTCATGACACTTATCAATGCAACTCTCTCTCAAATAGCCCTTTCTTATGTAGTATGATGCAAAACTTCAAAGGAGGTCTAGGACTCCATATAGAGGTGATTTTCTTCAATTACAAGAACCAATGTTCTTCAACTTAAGTCAGACTTACAGTCTACCTCAAAGAAGGCTTCTGAGAATATTGACACCTACAAGTAATGAATCAAAGAAATCAGAGACAAGTTACCAGCAGTCTCAGTCAATGTAGAAGATGAGGATATCCTAATCTACACAATAAATGGACTCCTAAGTGAGTACAACACCATTTGAACGTCTATAAGAACAAGGCAGAACCCCTGTCACTAAAAAAGCACCATGTCCTTCTCAAATCAGATGAGCAGTTCTTGGAGAATCAACAAAAACATTTTAAGAATTCCTTTCAAAACACTGCCTTTCTTGCTTACAATAACAATAGCAACAGAGGAACAAATAGAGGATGTGGATTCAAAAACTTTAGAGGTAACACCACCTGGTCCATCGTTCTTGGAGAAGGGGTCGAACTTAAAATTGGAATCCTTCATCCATCGTTCTTGGTGCACCACCTGGTCACAACTCACAATTCTTTATCAAGAATCCTAATAGGAGCCAAGAAGTCTTCTCTAACACACATACTGGCAAGGTCCAATGTCAAATTTGTCTGAAAATGAGTCATGGTGCATTGGATTGCTATCACATGCATAACTTCTCTTATCAATGTAGAAGTCCATCTAATAATCTTTCTGCCATGGCAGCCCAAAGTCAAGTTTCACATCTTCAGATACACAGGTATGGCTCACTGACATTGAGTGTAACACCCATCTCACACTTGACCTAAAAAATCTTGCAATAAACACTAAATATAATGACGATGAGAGCATCTCGGTTGGCAATAGACAGTCATTGCCTATATCACATACAGGTTCTAGCACTCTTAACATTTCTTCTAAGTCTTTCCCTACGTCGCAGATATACTGTGTGCCTAAGATTGCTTCTAATCTCCTATATGTGCATAGATTTTGTCTTGATAACAATTGTGCATTCTATTTTGATGCTTATCTCTTTTGTATTTAGGACAAGGTCACAGGACAAATTTTACATAAAGGACCATGAATAAGTAGCATATATCCCATCCTTTCATCCATTCAAAATCATACTGTGGCATTTCTTGGATCCAAACATTCTAATTTTCTTTAGCACTATAGGTTAGGCCATCCCACTGCTAGTGTTGTTAAGCAAATATTGAATAAGGCCAACATTTTATGTACCTCACTGAATTTGAGAAATTATTTTTGTAATCGTTGAGTGACAAATAAAATGACCAATTTTCCTTTAAATGCTTCTGATTCTGTCTCAATTTCTCCTTTATCTGTTATACACGTTGATTTTTTGGGCCCTACACCCATTACTTCTTCTCTTGGTCATCATTTCTATGTGATATTTGTTGATGATTTGTCTAGGTTCACTTGGCTTTTTCCTATCAAACATAAATCTGATGTTCTCACTCTTTTTAAACAATTTAAACCTATAGTTGAAAACATGTTTTCTACAAAGATCAAGATCTTTAGATCTAATGGAGGTGGTGAATATACCAGCCTTCAATTTCAATCCTATCTCGCTAAGAATGGCATAACACACTAGAAGACTTATCCCTACACCCCTTTGTAAAATGGAATTGCTGAGAGAAAGCATAGACATTTGGTTGAGACAAGTCTTACTATGCTACACCATGCCTCTATGTCTCATACATTATGGAATTACACTTTCTCCACTGCTGCATACTTAGTTAATCGAATGCCTAGTACTATTTTATAGAATGAGATACCTTTTGATAGACTCTTTGGAAAATCTGCTAATTATAACCATCTTAGAGTGTTTGTATGTGCTTGTTACCCTAATCTACAACCTTATATGCACAAAAAAATCAAGCTAAAATGGTACAGTTTGTTTTTATGGGTTATGCTTTGAACCAAAAGGGCTATCTTTGTTATGATAGAGTTAATAAAAGATACTATGTTTCTAGGCATGTGTTATTTGATGATTCCTTTTTTCTTCTTCTGCTTTTAGTATCTCTTCTGCAAGGACTCCACAAGATTTTACCAAGGTGAATACTTCTCTCTTACCTTACTTTTCTCCCCTTCATTCATCATGTACTATCTCTCATTCACCCTCTTTATCTGCTACTCCGAACTCTGCTGATAAATCTTGATCTCATTTGCATATTGTCTCTGGGATAGCAAATGATCTTCATATTGATTATGGCTTACCTATTTTGTTCACTGATTCTACTAGTTTATCTGCTGAAGCTACCATTCTATCTCATGTTAATGATATTTCTACTTGTCATGATATTGCCACTCACACTACTAGCACTAACATTGGTGATGATATTGTTAATGATCTTTCTGCTTTGCACCTTCCTGATCTTTCATCTCATTTAGCTGTTGATTTACATCATTCTAGACCTCACCATCCCTCCTAACCACATATTCAATGTATTCACCCCATGAAAACTTTATCAAAGTCTGGTATCTTCAAAAAGAAAGCCTTCCTTGCTTCTTCATCTCCTAGTAAACCTACTTCCTTCACAGTAGCATCCAAAAGCCCTGAATAGTCAAAAGCCATGCAACTTGAGTATAATTTTTTGCTTTCACACAACACATGGACCTTGGTTCCCCTACCTGCTCATAAGAACCTCGTTGGTTTTAAATGGGTGTACAAGTTAAAGTACAACCCAAGTGGAGTAATAGCTCGATATAAAGTCTGATTTGTGGCTAAAGGGTACCACCAATAGGGTGGTGTAGGCCATGGGGAGACATTTATCCCTATTGTAAAAAAATTGACTGTTAAAATTATGTTATCTCTTGCAGCTACTTTTGGTTGGTCATTGAGGCAGTTAGATGTCAAGAATACATTTCTCCATGGGCACTTTAGTGAGGAAGTCTACATGAGTCAGCCACCTGATTTCATTTATCCTAACTATCCTAATCATGTGTGTCAGCTTCACAAATCCTTATATGGTCTCAAGCAAGCTCCTAGAGCTTGGTTTGAGAAATTCTAGTCACATTTTCTTTTTAGGTTTTGTTGGATCTCTTATTGATAGCTCCTTATTTATGCATGCTACCTCTCATTCTCTTACCTATGTTCTTCTCTATAGTGATGATATTGTGATTAGTGAAACTAATAATGCATACATTGATAACCTTGTTATAACCTTGGAAAGTGAATTTGATATGACTGACTTAAGAGAATTAAAGTATTTTTTAGGCCTTGAAATTCATAGAACAGCTTCAGGAATTTTTATTAGTTCGTCCAAATATGATAGGGACATTCTTGCTAAGGCTGGAATGTTAGACTCTAAACCATCCCAGTTACCTTATAGTACTAAATCACATTTGTTCACTCACGTTGGGTCTCCATTATCTGATATTATCCTATATAGAAGTCTGGTTGGTAGTCTTCAATACCTTACATTCACTCGGCCAGGCATATGCTTTTCTATTAATGGGGTATACCAATTTATGCATTCACCCACCACTGCTCATTCTACTATTATTAAAAGGATCCTTAGGTATATTGTTGGAACTATTGATCATGGCCTCCTATTTAAACCTGGTTCTCTTCAATTACATGCCTTCACAGACGCTGATTGGGCTAGGGACCCCTCTTATAGGTGCTCTACTTCCAGTTTTGTTATTTATCTTGGTTCAAATGCAATTTCTTGGAGTGCAAAAAAGCAGTCCACAATTGCACGCTCTTCTACTGAAGCAGAGTACAAGTCCTTGGCAAATACAACAGCTGAGTTAACATGGCTGAGACAAGTTCTTTGTGATATGAATGTTTTTCAGAACCAAGATCTTATCATGTACTGTGATAACACATTGGCCATGGCCTTAGCTTCTAATCTGGTTCTTCATGCGAGAACTAAACATGTGGAGATCGATTACCACTTTTTTCGAGAAAAGGTTATGAAGAAAGACTTGCAAGTTAAACACATCTTCTCTGCAGTTCAACTTGCAGACCTCTTTACTAAACCTCTTAGTACTTCTAGATTTTGTTTCCTTAAGGACNGCCTTAGCTTCTAATCCGGTTCTTCATGCGAGAACCAAACATGTGGAGATCGATTACCACTTTTTTCGAGAAAAGGTTATGAAGAAAGACTTGCAAGTTAAACACATCTTCTCTGCAGTTCAACTTGCAGACCTCTTTACTAAACCTCTTAGTACTTCTAGATTTTGTTTCCTTAAGGACAAACTTATCCTCAAGCCGAGGATAAGTTTGAGGGGGGATGTTAAGCAATAGGAGTAAGAGATTTAGTTTTAGTTAGTTATTCAGTTTTGAGGGTAGTTTAGTCCTTTGCTCATTTACAGTTGTTGTACACATTTCTTTAATATCTTTGGCGTTGTTAGTTAATGAGCATTTTTCCCTCTTAATCGTTCTCTCTTTTTCTTGCTATCATCTCCTTCTTTCTCTCTTCTTGATCCAGTCTCTTCTTTCCTTCAAGTTTCTCTTCAAACCTTTCTCTAATTTCTTCAAATATTGTTCTACATATGACTTAATCAAAATCCTATTTAGTCTTATTCCAAAATATCTAATATAGTAGCCTTGATTACAAAATATTTAGAATGATAAATCCTTTAGTAATCATATTTTTCCCAAATAAAGAAGCCAAGAGGTCTATTCCAAAAATAAAAGAAGAAACTCATTTTTAATTATTCTTTTGCTTCTTGAACTAATGTGCCTTATTTTTCATTTTGGCTTCTCAACTTTTCTTTAAAAATTAATTTGTAATTGAAGTTCTGTTGGGATTTGTACTCGAAATCTCTATTCACTGCAGTTCAATATTACGTAGTCGACAATTAATTATCAATATCATTATAAATTACCAAACAAAGATATTAACCAATTTAATAAGCTAAGTGGAAAATAAGAGCACCAAATTTAATGTGAAAAACCCTTCTAAGTGGAGGCAAATATTACAAGACAAACTTTGAATAATTCTTACACTATAACAAATAATGAAATACACCAACTTTCTTTTCTAGATTGTGCTAGAGCCTTACACCATCCACAAGATTAATATTCATCACTGTTAAAGGTGGATGCACAATAAAATAGAATAATCTCATTAGTGTAGGAGCTCTCAAATTAATTGATGAGATCACAGACCGAATATCACCAAATCGTTAAAAATGATAGGGTCACTGGCTCACTCCAACGAGTGCACCTTCAGATTATCGAATCAAACGGAAAAAAATTTATCGTCAACCACATGACTAATATTTCTCCTCCCCTTCTCTCGTCTCTTTCTCTTCCCTTCTGGCACAATCTTTTTCTTTACAAAGCATCATAAAAGTGTTTGCGGTTGTCACAAAAGAAGTCACAGACTTATTTTCACCTTAGTCGACGGCTCACACAAGGAGCAATTTTAACTCTCATCCAATTGCACCTAGTTTACCCTATTTAATTAGAATTGGGGTTTTTAATTCAATAGAATAATGATCTTGCACACTTCACGCCACTTTTGATGACCAAAACATATAAGCCCATGTAGGCTTATGACTCCACTTGCTTTAAAAACTTACTACCTCCAAATAGGAGGGATACGGATACCCAACAAGTTTTTAATCATATCTTTTATTCCATATGTAAATATCACGAAAATAATAACACATGAGATATAAATGATAACTTGAAATATAAAGAAAAGCTCATTTAATTGTAATATGTCAAGTCATTAAATAGTCTGAAATGCCAGCTCGATTGTAACGTTTTAGTTACAAGTTAGACAATATTGAATCAACAAAGAAGTAATTAGTAAGTGACACATTTCATTTAATTTTTAGTACTCCAACAAATGTTGCAAATTGAAATAAAAAAAGGAAATATATTACTGTTCATTCAATCCCACATTGGTTTACATCCCCACCTGGTCCACCAAAGGTGAATGTTTCTCCCATATAGCTACTATACTTACCCAAATAATTCAAGCCAGAACAACGATGGTTATTGTAAATCTTCATCAGTTTACCAACAAAACGATCAGTTTCCTCATAGCTTGCATGCAAATATTTAATTCTTCCAAAAAATGCTCTAAGTTTAAAAAGAGATAATCATAATTACCATTCCCCATTGGTGGATTCATTCCATCGGGAGAACTAAGTACCCATCCTCCATATCGAATGAATGATGCCCCATTTGCTAGGTAAGTGAATATCTCCTTTGGCCAACACCCTATTTGCTCTGCCCCATTTGCTAACAACCACCAATTTCCGGATTTATCTTGCTGCCAAATATTGATTATAATAAGCATTCATTTATTTGGATTCAAGTCCATAATGAACTTAATTTTAATTACGATTTAACATATTACATTTCAAATTAAACAAATCCACTTATTTTGGATATGTTTCTAAAAGGCTGACCAGGATGAAAATGGTTGTTTACTTGAATAAATCCGGGACACAACTGATTATAACAACCTGCGTGATTGTATCTGTTTGTGATAAGGATGGTCTTCATGCTGACAAGGATGCCAACTCAATAATGTAGCCACTTGACAGTTGGCTACTCAGTTTTGATATCAAGCGTAATTATCATGTTGAGCATGCAGTAATTATGTATTAATCAGTTGGTTAATGACCTGTTAGTTTCAGTTAGATTATGTTAAGTTAGTTAGTGGGGATTGTTATATATATAATCTGTCTGTATTCTTAAGCTAATGAGAATTTTATAACTTTCACACAATTTGCGCAGCTCCATTTCTTTCTTCTTCTTCTTTCCTAAGCATTATGTTAGCTCCTGTTTATATTTCTTGACTTGGTATCAGAGCATAGGAACAAACTTCTCGAGCTATGCCAGGTGATTCAGATGTCAGTACTGAAGGTAACTCAAGTGATGAAATTTTCTTCTCGAAATCCCTTAGCTCGACGCTTAATTCTTCTCTTCTAATTAATCTCAATAGGGATACCTTCATGTTACTACCTTAGTTGGTTGCCTTCATCTATGATCAAGAGAGTTCTGAAAACAGTCATGCAGTACAGTCATTCAAAGGATTTGTGGAAGGCATTGGAGAGAAGTTTTTTCAGCCAGTCGAGAGCAAGAATGCTCCAGTTTAAGAATTTGTTGCAAACAAGTAAGAAAGGTAACATGAGTATAACAGAATACTGTGATAAGATGGAAAATCTAGGTGATGCTTTGGCTGCTGCTAGAAATCCAATAAGTACACAAGATCTTATGCTTCATATTCTTAATGGTTTGGGAGTTGAATGTGATTCTATCGTGGTAAATGTTACCTCACAAAGTGATGAAGTTACATTAGGATGTACATGCATTATTGATGAGTCATGAGTGTAAAATTGAAAGAATCAATTCTGAAAAGCAGTCTGGATGTCAAATACACAATGTTAGCAATTTCGCTGGAAGGAAAAATGGTGGTTTTGGTCATGGTAATGGAGGAAACACTGGTAGAGGAAGAGGACAAAACTTTAATAACCAAGGAGGTAGGGGTGGAAATTTCAATGGTGGAAGAAAGGGAAGAGCAGGCAGGTTTGGAGGAATACCTGCCTATCAAGTTTGTGGTAGAACTGGTCATGATACACTGACTTGCTACAACAGATTTGATAGAAGCTATCAACTGTAAAATAATTCACCAATTGGGCCCTTCTCCAACCAGCCATAGAATAGAAATTTTTCTCTTACTACAATGGTAACAAGTTCAGATGAAAATTATAGTGATGCATGTTGGTATGCAGACAGTGCTGCAACTAATCACATTTCTTCAAATCTTAGCAACTTCCATATTTCACAAGAGTACAATGGAAAAGGAAAAGGTGATTGTAGGTGATGGTCAGGCCCTTCAAATAACTTATATGGGTTCTTCTTCTCTTCTTATTTCTCAAACTTCAACTATCTTAAAGCTTAAGTCCATGCTTAGGGTGACTAGTTTTAAAAAGAACCTCATTAGTGTCTCTCAATTGACTAAAAATAACTCTCTTTTTATTGAATTTCATTATTCTCACTATCTTGTTAAGGACAAGGTAACCATGGAGGTCCTTCTCAGAGGGAGGCTTGAATGAGGTCTCTATGAGCTATTGTTGCCACACACCAAAGTGGTCGTTGCACTGACATGTAATTTTACTGATGTTAACACTCCTTACAAGCTTCCTATTCAGAGATGTACAAGTTTCTTTTTCAAATAATATTAGTGGTATTTTTTAGTATAGTTCATTTATGTCTTCTAATTCCAATTGTAAAGTCATTGATTCACACTTTCAACAGCTTACTAAGAGGTCTGATATCTTGTATCATTCTATAAATACTACTAGTTTCAATAATTGTAACCTATTACCCTTTCTATAATCTATGATGAAGCAAATTAAAGTGTTTCTAAAACTTGTTCTCCATCTGATTTACATCTTTGGCATATTAAACATGGACATCCAAATGCTAAAATTTTCTCTCAAGTGTTGAATCAATGCAATATTAAGGTTACTGGTTTATATGTTTGTCACTTTTTCAAACTCTCTGTAACAAAAATCAAGATTACAAGTCCTTTAAATCCTTTGGTTGTGAGTATTACCCATATCTTTGACCTTACAACAGTAACAAACTCCAATTCAGAAGTGAGCTCTATATCTTCATAGGCTACTCTCCATCTCACAAAGAATATCTTTTTCTTCATCTTTCTGGTAGAGTGTACATGACTAAGAATGTGACTTTTAATGAGAAGTCATTCCCTTTCCAATCTGGTTTTCCAAGAAAGACTCATTGTCCATCTCTTTCTAACAACTCTCCTGGTGTTAGTTTTTAGTTTAGCACAGTAAATGATATGCAGGTTGCAACTTCTCCTATCAATCACAACAAGCTCAAGGGACTACTTCACTTGCTTCTAGGAACAGGTCCAATTCTGGTAATGTCTCTTCCTCTTTACCTATTTTAAATTCAGTAAATTTTCTTTGTCCTTCACCTAATCATACTGACATGGTATGAGAACACATTAGCCAGAATGATATTCCTCTCATTTAGGTTCATTTCATTGACTCAAACACCACATCTAATTCTGAAAACTATCTTTTTTATTCAAAGAGCCTGTAAAGCATTCTCCTTAAATAGATTTGTCCTTCTCATCCCATGATTATCATATCCAAAACAGGATCTTTAAAGCCAAAACATCTTTCTCATTTCAAAACATACCCTATGTTTTGAACCTTGGAAGCGTGTTATGGACGAAGAATATAAAGCACTTATATAGAACAAACCATGGGATTTAGTTCCTTATAATCCTATAATGAGTTTGGTCAGTAATAAATGGGTTTTCAAGTTAAAATTCAATGCTGACGGATCTATTCTGAGACATAAAGCACGTCTGGTAGCTAAGGGGTTTCATTAAACCCCTGGTGTTGATTATACTGAGACATTTTCACTAGTTGTTAAACCCACTACAATCAGAATAGTCATACTCTTGCAGCTTCCTTTAACAGGCATGTGCACAAATCGGATGTTAATAATGCCTTCTTAAATAGAAAGCTTGAAGAATTTGTCTTTATGACTCAACCACAAGGGTTTGTTGATGTTCACCATCCTAATCATGTCTGTCACCTAAGGAAATCTCTTTGTGGCCTTAAACAGGCACCAAGAGTGTGGTATGAAAGGCTCAAATTAGCATTCGTTACTTGGGGATTCATTCAGACACTTCTATATTCTACTATAACAAACATGGTTACACACTTATCATTCTAGTATATGTTGATGATATATTAGTGACAGGAAACAACTCTTCTCACATTGAAAGCCTTATTTCAGATCTGAATAAAGAGTTTGCTCTCAAGAATCTTGGTACAATACATCATTTCTTAGGCATGGAGATTGTTAGAACAACATTTGTCTTTCACCTTTCTAAAGCAGGATATATCACAGATTTGTTGCACAAAACTAATATGATTCACTCTAAATCTTACTCTAGTCCTACTAACGCTTCTGTCAAGTTGTTTCATGATGCTACTCCATCATGATGTTACTTTGTACAGAAGTACACTTGGGGCCTTACAGTACTTGTTGCTCACTCGATCAGACATTGCATTTATAGTGAATAAACTTAGCCGATTTGTTCAAAAACCAAAGAGAGTCACATTGAAAAGCATGTAAACGACTTCTAAGATACCTTAAAGGGACTCTATATGATGGCATCCTCATTAAACCAGCTCACTCGTTGAGTATTGAAGCCTATACTGATGTGGATTGGGCTTCTTATGTTGATGATCAAAAGTCTACAGGTGGTTTTGTTATCTTTCTTAGCTTGTCTCTCATCTCATGGTCTTCTAAAAAGAAATAGGTAGTTGCTCACTCAAGTACATAAAGTGAATAGTAAGCTTTGTCAAATGCTACTACTGAAATCATGTGGATCGCTTCTCTTTTGAACGAGTTGCTACTTTCTTTTTCCACTGCTCCAATCATATGGTGTGACAATCTCAGTGCAATTTCTCTTGTTGCCAACCTATATTACTTGCTCGAACTAAGCATTTTAAAGTTGATCTTTATTTTCTTCATGATCGGGTAATCAGCAAAACTCTCGACATCCGGTTTGTATCTTCTCATGATCAGACGACAAATGTGCTTACAAACGTAGTTCTTGAGACACGTTTTCACTTTCTTAAGGACAAGCTTCAAGTGGTTTCCACCCTTTTTTTCTTGAGGGGGGATGATTAGGATGGTCTTCATGCTGATAATGATGCCAGGTTAGTAACGTAGCCACTTGGCAGGTGGCTACTCAGTTTTCATATCAAGCGTAATTGCCATGCTGAGCACGCACTAATTACGTATTAATTAGTTAGTTAATGAGTTGTTAGATTCAGTTAGATTTTGTTAAGTTAGTGAGATTGTTGTCTATACATATAATATGTCTGTATTGTTAAGCTAATGAGAATTTTGTAACTTTCACACATTCTGTGCAGCTCTATTTCTTTCTTCTTCTTCCCTAGGTGCTATGTTCTCCTCTGTTTACGTTTCTTGACTATATGCCTATTGATTTATAGGAAAGTTAAAACCAAAAAAACCTTTGTTCGATTGCGTAAAGCTGACAATTTGAAAACAAAAAAATCACTGACTGCCCAAGATATTGTCATATAAGTCCTGCTGTCTCCATAAAGTTCTGGATGTACCTACAAATATGAGATCGATTTCTATGTTAAAATTTGAAGTTCCATAAAAGAAATTTTGGATTTGGAAGATAGATAGGAAATGAAACTCACTGCCCAGCCAGCTTGAACAATATTAAGTTGAGATGGAGGACCACTTTGAAGCCAAATTGCAGCCATGCTGATTTGACCCTCTTTCGCAGATGGATTATGTACGTTAATTAATGCCCTTGCTCCACGGTATGTTTGCTACTCAGTTGTGTTTAGCGTTGCAAACTAACAAAAAGTCAAAAGGAAAAACTCTATCAGCATCTTACTGGAAACATAAAGAGGGCATTAGGAACTAAAATATTATGTTTTATCAATGAACCGAAATACCATCGAAACAGAATTGGTTGTTAATTATCCTTCAATTTTCTTTGCAATTTTCAATTTATATACGAGAGGAAGTAACAGAAAAACATACTAAGTTTTAGTATCAGCTTGGAACTCCAAGAAAAGGCTTTTAATTAATGAAAAATCTTACATGTTGGCCACGATAAACAATAGTGAGTTGGTGAAAATTTGTTTGGTGATTTGTTTTCATCCTTCAGATAGGCACTTTCCCATGTGGACAACTTTCACCCTGCGCAGTAACTTTAGATGGCTTCTTGCTTTTCTTTACATTCACCAAGAAAGTTGGTTCCAACTGCAATTATCCATTGAGATATTATCCAATGCTAATTTTAAGGAGCTTAGGAAACCTTTAAACAAATTATGTACGTAGCACTAGTACTGCAGTGTATATGTTTATAGTATATATCTGGTCACAAAATGATATTGTCTCACGCGTATTATAACATCATTATAAAAATATTGAACGTTATTGTAATAACATTACTTGAAAGTAGATAAATTATGACAACTGGTTAAAAATTTATGCATTCAAAGAAAATCAAATGAAAGAAAACAAAATTATATAAATGTAGCTAGCTAGATAATACCTGGATTTGATGATTTTAAGAAGAAGATGATCAAAAGATGGTTGCTTGTTGATGTCCACGCAGTGAAAATCATTTGGAATATCACTAATCGGCTCTCAGGATGAAAGCACATGATTAGAATGATGAGATTTACAAAATAATAATCTTTCAATCCCATTTGGATTTTATTAATTAAGAAAATAATTGGATTTATAAATCCAATGAAACTCATTTACTATGAATTATGAGTTCCCAATTTACTCTACTATGAACTTCTCTTCCTTTTTGAAAACATAAATAAATATTTAGGGCATTCCTTCAATCCTGTTATTTTTAATGGATATCTAATTTTTTTTATCAAAAAGATATTTCATTACTGAAATCAAATAGGAAATATCATATATCATTCCACAAAAGATATAACTCCAGGGAACGGGTTACAAAGAATGACAGCATCATCAGAATAACAATCATCTCTAGCACAACTGTGGGCTAGAATATTTCTATCTCTAGGACAATACCGAAACTCAAAAAATGCAAAACTATCAACAAACGAACAAATATCAGCAATAATATGACCAATGTCAGGATTATTAAAAATTTTGTTGTTGACAGCTTCGATGAGGTCCGAACAGTGTGAGAAAATAAGAATATTGGCAGGAGAATGTGTCCTGCTTTCTTCCAGTCCAATGGGATATCTAATTAAACATGTATCTATTTGCAAAGATGAGATTGTGTATTAAATATATGAATATCGAACAAAATCAAAGAACTAATGGCGCATAAGATTAATTAAGATGAAAAAGTTTAATTAATAACATTAAACTATGATGATAATTGTATGATGTTTTCATATGGGGTTATCTAAGGGAGGACCACCCAATGCTTTCGGAATTTGTTTTTAAAATTAGGACATACCTGAGTCATCTGCTGCTCAATCGGACTGCGAATTCTGGGTTAGCCAGCGAGATTGACTTTCCTTCACTACCTGCAACTCCATAGCAAATTAATATAATTTCAAACACTAAGTGCGACTCCATGTTGGTCAGCTATAAGAAAGAGTTCATTCAAAATAACAAAGCTGATAGCCATATTTTCATACTTAAAATCGTGAAACCATTCATATTTAAAGACGAATAATGAAGAGGACTGCCTGATCAAGCTATTGCTAGCATTCATTAATTGCGATGATTGTTTCATTTTACCTGCAAAGATAATGACACACGACAGTTAAAAACTTTAACCTAATTAGTATATTAGGATATAATTTATTTAATACAGAGATAAATCGAGCTGATATTATTTTCATTAAAAGAGAGAGATATTATGCTACATGATATTATTTTCAATAAATCCACATCCATGAATTTAAAAGTTAAATTTTAATTGATCAATTAATATATCGTTTATTCAAATATTAATTAATTACGAATATTATTAATGTAGTCCTCCAAGTTTCAATTCATGCAACTGTTAATGCACAGAAGAACAAGGTAATCTTTCATGGACATGTTTAGGAAGAGAATTTTTGTGATATGTTAGCTGTAATTACTTTTAATTGACTCGCAGTAGACGTTTTACTATGAAATAGGGTAGCTGGTGAAAATAATAAACATTACTAAATAGTGATCACACCAACTATAGCTTCCACAATATTAATTCGTTTAATTTAGGAAAACGTACAAGTGTATTTGCCACATAGATGATGATTAAGCAAACCATGTTTGGTATGTCAAATCAACTAGATATTACTATATATAGTCACCCCAACTGCAGCTTGATTTCGTTTAATTTAGGAAACCGCTTACTGTTGTATTTGTCACATAAATGAAGATTAAATAAATCATGTATTTTTTTGTCAAAATTATATTACAGATTTTAAGGGAATTTAGGGATATAACTCGAACACATGACATTTAAGGTATAGGTGTAGGTGTTTAACCAACAACGTCAACGTATCTTGTTAACAAACCAAATATTATTATTGAAATGATTGTTTGGTATTTCAAATCTAGAATGATTATGATAACAGAATTAGTATCAGTTGAATTGATGATAAAATATGATTTATATGATTGGTTGTACATTTAATTTAAAGATTAGTGAATGTTAATTTAGGGTTGTTGTGTTTAATATATAAGTATAATTTCGAAGTAAGTCTGTGGAAAAAACCTTTGGAGATAATTCATTTGCCTCCTCCGAAGTGTTTGCCTTAATAATTCTAGATTGTTTCACTTTTCAAAAGCAATTGAGTTGTCTCCATATGAGGTAACTTAGGATTCACAACTATAATTTTGACATACCATGACAACTAGTCTTTTATTTTAATGGTAGTTTTGGAAAACTTGCTAACGAAAAAAACACCGGTGGGAAAACTCTGGTATGTTGAGATAGCATAATAGTTTTTAAATTAACTATTCTAGATCCCATTAGAACTCTGAAGTTATGCGTGTTTTGGCGAGAGTAGTATTAAATTAGATGACCATTTGGGAAGTACTCGTGTTCCACTCTTTTTTTTTACTTTGATCTTACCTGAAATCTCCTCGATCAATGTTTTTACCGGACAATTATTTTTTGAGCTGCAATAAAAAAGTTTTGCTATTATAGATAATGACAACTATTTTATAAGCTCACATTATACCCCCAATGTTTCTCTATTTATAAAAATATCAAGTATAATCTAACCTTGAAATTTTTCTCATTTTTCATCTTTCTCGTAGCCCTAGGTCGTATGAAGTCGAGCTCACCACCACGAAGCTCTCTATCTCTCTCTCGAAGTCGAGCTTGCCACCATAAAAGCTCTCTCTCTCTCTCTCTCCGTTTCCCTCTCCCTCCGTTAAATGTCAGACATTGATCATTGTTCGCTGACCGCTAGATGTTAAACGTCATCCGTTGACTGCTAGACGTTGATCATCGTTTGCTGACTGTTAAACGTTGATTGTCCTCCACTAACTACTAGACGTCGATCATCGTCCACTGACTACTAGACGTTGATCATTGTCCACTCTGCTGAACATTGATTGTTGTCCATTGACTGATGTTGATTTTCACTTTTAACTATCTTCCTCTGACCGCTAGCCATTTATTGTTATATGTTGATTATCGTCTACTGACCCCTAGCTATTGATTATCATTTGTTGACTATCGTCCACTGATTGCTAGCTAGTGATTGTTATCCGTTGACATTTACTCTCAACGCATAGTCGCACTTTGACCTTTCTACCATTGACCATTTATCCATTGTTCATATTCAAGGAAGATGACCTTCAATCATTGCTTAGCAACGTGTAAAAAAGTTATTCATTGTTTTGATATCAAAAGAATACCTCTTTATCCTCACTACTTTGAGAACCAGAGTGTCGTCTTTGTATTCATAGTCTAAATGTTCAAGATTATAATCACAACAAGAGATACAAGAGTACTAATAGAAATCCGTTAGTCACTGATGCTAAGGCTGAGAACCAACAGATAACAGTTGATGTGTTACTTAGCAAAATTATCAAAATGATATCAGTTGGTTCAATCACTTATGTTCTTAACCAATAACTCGTTTTCCTTATCATCCCCACCAAGTGAGAAGGAGATGGTATCACCTTGAGCTTGGTATGAAGATACTAAAACCTTGGTATAGAAAGAGACTTGATTAAGATATCTGTCAGTTGATTTATAGAAGGAACAATTCATATGTGTAACTGCGTATTTGGTACATTGTCTATTATAAACTAAATGAAGATTCATTTATATTTGTAAAATTGAGTTCATCAATTTATACAAAAAAATAAAAATAAAAATGATCAAAATAACTAATATATCCAATTCATGATTTCTTCACATACTTCATCTATTTCACAACTTGCTCAAGTTTAATCATGTGATAGCATGAATATTTTAAATTCATTAGGGTTGGTGAACGATTGTTTAAAAATAAGATGAATTTAAAAATGATAATATATATGTCATTTTCTAGTTTATTCTATATTAGAAAATAACATATGAGCAATAACCACATGTTGAAGTTTATATTAGAAAATTCATTACGGGGATATTCTAGGGCTTATAAAAAATATTAAGCATTCTAGCGGTGATAGCGAAACTAAATGTTGAAGTTTCAAAAACGAAGGAAAATGGAATGGAACACCTAACATCTTATCTTCACATACAAAAAACTATGAGTTGTTTCTTTCATTATGATGTGTAGAGATTAAAAATATTAGAATTGACAACTGCATTTCGGACTTCTTAATTATCCTTAATTATATACTCACTTTTATTTGAGGTCTAGCTAATTTCCACAGTTAGCTAAAATTTTTTAGAAGAATATCTAAACCTGATTCAACGTAATTCTTTCTAAGGCTTTGTTGTGATCTCAGTTGTTTTGATATAGAGTTATTCTACGTTGATAAAATAATTGACTAAATTTTAAATGATCAAGTGATATGGTTAAATAATTTTATTGAGTCATAAAATATCAACATATAACTAATTGCAACACCACTTAAGCACTTAAAATTTGATCAATTACTTAATCATCCTAAAATTATTCTTTAATATAATATTAGTCTTCTTGAAAAAAGAAAATTAATTATAGATTTATAAAAATGTATGTGATTTAATGAACAATTACGATAATCCATAGAATATATATACTTAAACTTCGAACACGTGGTGGAATGCATTGGCTAGAAGTTAAAAGAAAGTTGAGGCATCACGGGTGTGTTTAGTACTTTTGTTAGGGAGCCGACAATTATTTACTTATTTACATCGACGTCTCTTATAAAATAATATCCGCTCATATATCTCCTACATTTGATTTCAAATTACAAAATTAACTAATTTGGCTGACATGAAAGTCAAGTAATATGTTATTTTATCATATACTGAAATGTACTCCACAAAAGAAATTCAAACATAATATTTTTCTCTTACACATACATCATTATTATAATCATAATATACATTATGATGTTATCTTGATTCAACCTTCGATGTCTATATAATGTTAATTTGTTTATTAATTAAGCTTACTAACGGAAGATGGGCTCGTATTAAACAGGTGACCCAACTTGGGAACATATTGCCAAAAAGCAACTCGAGTCAATTTTTCATTTACTAAAATGAACACGACACGTGTAATGCACGTGTGGAATATCTAATTTAGTGAAATAGTTCTAGCTAGTAGTAGTGAGAATGAGAGAATGGTAGGTGAAAAAAAGGTAATTGGTCGGATAATTACTTTTGATTCTCCATAAAGGTTCTTACTTGCAGAAAATTCCTAGACCGAGACCTGTGTATCTGAAAATTAGTCAGAGTTCTATTTCAGATATTCATTATTAATTTTTCTTTTTACGTGGAATGTGAATCTCAAAGTTGGGAAGTGAATTTCATTTTCTTATATCATTTATGAAAAATCGTAATAGATGATCATTTTTATTAACTTATACACAAAAATGGTCCTTCGTATGCTAAGTTTAGGAAGTTTAAATTAGTTATGAATTTACTATTTTATCATTTCACTTATTTTCTAACCATCAAAAGTAACTTTCTATCACATTTGTATTTTTTCTTATGTTTTTATGATATTTTTCCAAATTCTACTCAAACTTGTTCGAATTTTTAAAAAAAATTTGTTCAATTTACAATAAATCTGTAGAAATCATTGAAAATTCTTTTATGTTCTTAATTTAGTTTACAATTAATTTTAAAATTTGAAATAGGTAAATTTATTATATACTTATTGTTAGTAAATTGTAATACCTCGCAAGTGGTCATTCCAATTCATTTTTTATGCTCATTTACAAAAACGATTGACCGTAAAACTGAAGATAATATATATATATATATATATATATATATATATATACCAGCCAACTTCCAACAAAGATAGAAGAATGATGAAAAATATGATACATTAGATGGAAAATAACAGTAAGTAAAGAATTTGTTTACCTATTGATGAGAGATGCAATTTAACAAGCAATGGACGTGAGGATTTCCCATTTTATTTTTATTTTTTTCACAAGAAAATGAAATTATAAGTACAAAAATAGAAGTACGGTTTTTGAGGTTGTGTTTTAAAGGAAATTATTTAAGAGAAATGAAAAATACTATAAACAAACATAAGTGAAAAAAAACAAAAAGTGATAGGAAACGACATGGGGATCCCCCATTTCATTTTTACTCTTTTCACAAAAAAATGAAATTATTAAGTGAAGAGGAAGATAAAATTATGGTTTTTTTTGTATCATATGTGTTTCAGTTGAAAACGTCCACATTAGATATGCCAGCCTCCCATGCTAAATGCAGAAGTCCTGCAGACAAGGAGATCTACGGCGGTGACATTGTACGTGTTTTATCATTTCTTCGGTGAACCTACTCTTCCTTCTGATTGAAACTCCTCACGATCTCGACATCTGTAAAATATAGACAAAGAACCCTAAAGGTGAGAGATCAAGGGATGGCCCCGCATAAGAGCCTCTAATGCCTAAGTCAGTCCTTTATCGATATTTCAACATAGTTTCGGTAGGGAGAGAATGTATATCTCTTCTATCGATTGGGTGAGTATTTATACCTGAACCCTCAGGGTGGGAGGAAGCATGTCGAAAAAACCTTTAGGAGGTGTGTTGGAGAAGTTTTGCGGGACACAATGTCTATCTTGATTATCCTTGATTCGTCGAGGGGAGACAACCTTGACATAAAACAACAATCATTAAATGTTGACATGTCTTTGCAATGACTAGACGGGGACTATACTGACATCATGCCCTGATGATTGGACTTGTTGGGGACTCATACTTATGAGGAGGTGCAACTTTTGGCGGGCAATGATGGCCCTATGTTCAATAGCTATCTGAGCTTTTCTCATGAGCCTTGACCTCCCATATTCATGCTCGAGTTTGTGCAACTTATTTGGATCTGATTTAGTTCTAATTTAGCTGGTTTAAATCTTATTTGGATCTGATTTAGTTATGATTTTAGTTCATTTAGTTTATATATTTTCATGAATGGGTTCTGATTTAATTGATTTTAGTTGATTTAATTGATAAAAGAGAGTGAAGTAAAAAGCTCAGCCTTTGGTCCGTAAAATCCGTTCGTTCCGACCGATGATGTTCGGTCTGGATGGATCGGATTTTTTACTGTGTTATGGTCGGTTCGGTCCTCTATATAGGAGGACCGTAATTTTCAGTATGGTCTAGTTTTCTTCCAATTAACCGACCCGATCGGCCATTGGACACCCCTAGAGAAAATGGCTGACTTGCAAAAGAAATTTTTATTCTAGGGAAAGTACATAATTATGAGATAATTATGTGTGATTAATTAATTAAAATCAATTAATTGAATTATTTATATATTTAAATATAATTTCAGAAATTATATATGTACTTTTCAAATTTTTATTGANAGTTGCCCTAAGTCTAGGACTTGGGTGGCTTTGCTTGCCCGGGTATGAAGATTTCATTATCCGAGCTCCTTGTCTGAGCTTCCTTGATGTGGTGACGAACCTCATTTCCCATCCTGAGCATCTCACACTTGTGCTTCAAGTTCTTTCATTAGTTGTGAATTGCACCAAATAGTGTTTGTTTAACTGTTTTTGCCACGATTCATTTATCACGCATGCGTCGTTTCACCTTTTTGTTGTTCAACATCATTAATGGTGTGTGGATAAGCGCGACGGAATCTGTAGCTGCCTATATCATTGTTTTGTTCCTGTTGCCACCCGAATCGTCATTTGATCTTCCAGGATTCTCACATTAATTCATGAAGTGACCTCTCATTGGGCGTGAGATGACCTCAACGGTCGCCATCGTGTCCTTTTCGTAGCGCTCTTTAAATAAGCATTTTCTTCCTCTTACAACTCATAAACAGGCAGTTCTCCCTTTTTTTCTTCTTCATCCTTGCCTTCCTCATGGGGTCGAAACTTTCATTTTTGCCCCCATTTCTTCTTTCTCTTTTGCAGAAACAAGTATCCTCTCTCTCTAGGGCCTCTTCAGTCGGGGGATTTTCTCCTCAAATCCTTCAAGTTCTTTCTCTTTTGATGATAATTGTTACATTCTTTATCGTCCCTTAAATGTTGCTCCTCGAAGTCATTGATGTTTCGTTCGTGCTGATTTTATTGTCGTTGATAAGCCTGTCCAGTGAATCTTTTATCTGCGTAGGCTACCTGCCCATAGTTCTAGATTCATTACCCTTAACAAGAACATGTAATTTAGTCAGCAGTCTTGACATTTGCCTCCCTGACCTTTGCCTTATAATGAAGCACCTTTACTGGCCACAACCTATCTTCTTCCTTCCGCGCCACCATTTCCTCGATCTTTCAACACCTCACTCCAACACGCCTTGAGAGTTGTTCACACATTAGGGGTGAGGCCAAGCATTGTCTGAATCCTATCCTAAGTAGTCGTCTTGAACCATGGGGTGGTGGCTCTTTCCTGGTTTACCGCTGGGGAGAGGTTGGAACCTTTTTGTCTCTTGTGCGAAAGAACATATTTCCTACAGCGATGCAGGTGAAGTTTCCCTCCAGCTCAACTTGGTGAGAATATCAGACCAAGTCATCATTCCTTTTTCGATGGGTAGCCAAAGCCTTCAAGACCTCAAGAAGAATTCGAGAAAGCTGTGGAGAGGAGCTCACCCCTTTCACCGAGGAGATTCTTGTACTTGTATTTGTAGTCCTCCATTTATTAATGAGAATTAATTCCCTTTTCCTCTAGCTCTTTTATTTATCCCTATTTTTTCCTTTCTCCTGTCACGAACATGCCTTGAGTAGATATTCTTTTTCGATAGTCGATTCTTAACCAGGTTTCAGATGATGCCTTAATCTTGAGTCGTGTTATTACTTCAACTTATTATGTCGAGCATTGTATCCTTATTAACTTTCACTAACTCGAGTTGCGAGATTATTTGTGATCCTGAGCCAGAGTGGCCTTCTGATCTGTCTTGGTGGACTTGATCTTCTCCAGCACGTTTCCCCCATTGTAGGTCGGGGGTCATTCAGACTAGTCGTGACCTTTATGAAGCCTTTCGGGTGTATTCTACTCGGGAGGCCTGTGTTGGGAGTTATGCCCTCAAAGCATGTGTATTGACATTTTGATATGAAATTTAAAGAGGATTACATTTTTCTTATAATTATTCTTTTAAATTATTGTTGAATAATATATATAAATATCTGAAAATTTCATATTCATTAATGAAACTATGTTGTATTAGTACGAGATTATTAAGATTATAGATAATGAATAAAATTGTCAGCAATATATTAAAGTATGAAATCTTTAATGAACGGTTGCTAGTACGGTTCACTAAGCAGTATGAATGCGTGTGATCTAGATTTGGATCATTGATGTGGATAGACATTTTAGTGAAGGTATTTTATATAATAAGATTATATATGACAGGACCGATATGAATTAATATCTTTATTAACATGTTGTTTATCATAAAGATTTAATACACATCAATTCGATTATCATATGTAGATCAGTCTGAATCCTGAGTAGTAGTCATGAACTTCAATGCATGTCTATTGGATCTTTTGATTCACTCATTTAGGTCTATTTGTTAATCAAGCTAGTGACTTTTGTTTTAGAGATTCAGGGATGTAGATGGCTGATGACATGATCTTACAAGATTTGGAATCTAAGTTTTTTTAACGGATCGTATATTGGTTCTCTTAAGTCTTGATTCTGGAACTGAATGGTTATTGATCTCAAATTTATATAAAATTATAAATTAGCCATTCACTAGTGGATTAATGATACTTAAGGATCAAGAGGTAATTAGAAAGGTAAAATGATAATTTTGACCAGTTCTAATTTACGAACCAATAATTGAAGGGCAGAACTACATGAAATGATTATGTCAGTGGATTACATGAGAATACTTTATAAATAAATTTTATAAGCTCTAAGAGTACAATTTCATATTTATAGTGGAGTGGTAATGGAATTAATAAATTATATTATTTAATTGAAGAGTTTAATTAATAATATGATTTATTAGAGATTAGAATTATAGATCCATGGCCCCCAAGTCACCTCTATACTACGTTGTCTAGAGTGTGAATAATTCAGGACATGAGAAAAGTAGGGGTGTTCAAAAATCGTCCAGATCGTTTAATCCGAACCAGTCCGAACCAAAATTGATAATTTTGGATTGTTTTTTATTGTTAATGGTCGGTTCGGTCCTCCTTTTAGACATGACTGAAATTTCATACCGGACTAGAATTTTTGTTAGTTATGGACCGATCTGACTGGACGGGCCGTATATTATGTGTGTGTGTGTGTGTGTGTGTGTGTGTATATATTAGGATTTTAGGTTCAATGTCTCTCTCCCTCTCGCCTCTCCCTCTCGCCTCCACTTGACTCTCTCTCTCCCTTAGCCCTCACGACTCTGCCTCTCGCATCCCTCTCTCCCTCAGCTCAATCCCTCTTCACTCTCTCCCTTTCTCTCTGGCAAATGTCTCTCTCTTTTAAGTATGTCTCTCGCATCTCTCTCTCTCTCTCTCTCTCACACACACACACATATCTCTCTATCGTATATCTCTCTCTCAAAGTTCTCTCCCTGAGATCTAAAACGTTTTCCTTCAAGTTATGCCTCAGATCTAAGACATTCCATCTCTCCCCTCTCTCCCTCATCTCAGATCTGAGATGTTCTCGAAGCTTCTCAAATCCAAGAAACCCCTCATTCTCCTTCTTCTGTCCTTCGCGACTTCACATTCTACACTAAAGCTTCAACGAAATTACTTGCATCTTGGATCTGTACTTGCATCGTGGATATGAAACATTGATGGTTTGTTCATGTTCGATGGTCTGTGAAGGAGGTCGAGAGTTTTGATGGTGTTCACATAATGGTTGTGGAAGTTGTGATGTGTAGATGTTGGAATTAGTGAGGCTCTTTTGAATAGTAGAGTTGAAGTTGTATTACTTTTCCCTTACTTCAGTCAACATTTTCAGTTCGGGTGTAACTATTTTCTTTCATTTTTCCATACTAAGAGTTTCTTCTAATATTCTCATATTGTTAACGAGTACAATGAGCTGCTCACTTCTCAACTTGATAACCAAAAATTGGTATGAAAATTGTTCCATTTTCATGATCTATGAATCCATTACGAATGTTGATTTATTTTGATTTAGTTTATATCTATGTAATATTGATTTAGTTCTAATTTAGCTGGTTTAAATCTTATTTGGATCTGATTTAGTTATGATTTTAGTTCATTTAGTTTATATATTTTCATGAATGGGTTCTGATTTAATTGATTTTAGTTGATTTAATTGATAAAAGAGAGTGAAGTAAAAGAATAATCATCATGTTCATTTAGAGAATCGTTTCACTAAAGTCCTTCTCAGTAAATCTTTAGATCTCATATGTTGGGAACTTCTAGAGACGAAAAATGTTTCTTGTAATATTCTACGTGCTCACACATGTCCTAGTGCATTGAGAATTTACTTGGAAGATCTTGGTGTGGATCTCGGAGTCTACTGATCATTAGAACAATTTCGTGGGAATGGAGGGGCGATCGAGGTATATGATTCCTAACCTTGTATGTTGTAGACTTAACTCATAAAAATATAATGGATCCTGACTGATTGAAATAGAGTTTTCAATAAAAAAAAGTATTTGATTATCGTGGCACTAGGAAAGTTTTGTTTTATTAAAAAAATTCTATTTTTATTATAAGTTTAATTTTTAAAAGGCCATGCGCCTTCACGTTTCTGTCGCGCACCCGTCGAGACGACCAGCAAGTGGTATCAGAGCGGTCATTATATATTTATTCGTTAAATGTTGTGTGGGTTTTCTTGCATTATTCATATAATAATACGAGATATGTATGATGATGGATGATTATGTTTTTTGAATGTTATGAAAAATAATGGATCGTTAATTGTATGGTGATTATTGGGTTAGGCTTTGTTTTAATTTTACCCAGATCTTGTGTAAGCCGAATTGAGGCATAGAAATTTTTATAATTTTATTTTAAATATTATTGTAATTATTCCAAACGTGAGAAGACAAAGAACGCGCGAGATGAACGGCAGAAATTTACTGTTCACTCGAAAACACTGCTCATCCGTGAAAATACTGTTCATCCACAAAAACACTTTTCATTTGCGAACACACTATTCACTATGGAAATTTACTATTCTGACAGAGGTGAACAGTGCCGACTGACTGCCAGCGGTGAGACGGGCAGCGGTGGTGTTGGGCGGCGATTGAAGAGTCCTATCGTCGGTGATAATTGTTGTCACGTTTTAAGAAAGTTTTTGACAAATTATGCAACCAACTCGATCACCTAAGTATTTCATTAAAACCCAAACTCTTTTAATTATCCATTTAAATTTTGAAATTAATATAGTTTTAAAATTAATTTTTTATTTTATGAAAATTAAAAATTAATATCTTAATTGGGTTTGACCCAAGTTTGACTAAATCAAATAAAGTATTTATTTGACTAAGTCAAAGTCAACTATATTAAATTGGATGATTATAGAAATTTTTTTAATTTATTTTTAAATCATGAAGATTATGAATATGGACATCAGGACGAGAAGGCAATATTTGGGAAATATGTATTCTTGAACTCCGCTTTGTAATTTTATTTCTTTACTTTAGGGGTTGTAATTTAGAAATATCAAATACTCACTCAGTCCATTATTATTTTCTTTAATTGTTAAATAATTATTTAATTGTTATGTTTGATAACATGTTCATGTATTAATCGATCGCATGCCATACGTGAAAATCTCACACAGTTTTATTTAATCATCCATCTCATCTGTAGAAACATGATTTATTAGGATTGTCCTAATATGTTTATATGTATTGCTTTATGAAATCAGTTTCATGTAAACCTTTAACTAGTTAAAAACTAGTTAATTGACTTTAGTAAAAGAGTTTTATGAATATAATTAATTAGTTAATCTAATTTCACATAATTATGACTTAGGCGCTTCAGAAAGTTAAATGAACTTATACCAATGAGATTAGCTTAACTGATAATTAAATATTCATAGGGTTATTATTTTAACTAGTAATTAATTTAAAATTAATCGATTAGTTAAAATAGAAACACATTATCCTAAAATAGAGAGTGGGAGAAGGTTGGCATGTCAATATAACTTATGGTCTTCATCATTAGTACAACACCCTAAGGTGAGAGACATTCTCCCCTGTGGCCATGTTAAAATCCATTCGCGTCCTTTTGTCCATAGCCGCTAGTTTTGACTATGGGATATGGCAAATTGACGTCAAGACAGCTTTTCTGAATGGCTCTCTTAAAGAAAGCATCTATATGATGCATTCAGAATGATTCGTACAAAATGGGCAAATTCAAAAAGTATGCAAGTTGCTTAAATCCATTTATGGATTAAAGCAAGCATCTAGTACTTGAAATCTTACCTTTGATGAGATTATAAAGTCTTATAGCTTCAAGTAAAATGTTGACGAAACTTGTGTTTATAAATACACCAAAAATAAGATAATGGTTTTCTTAGTTCTTTATGTTGATGATATTCTACTTATTGGGAATGACGTAGAAACTTTGTCAAAGGTAAAGAAATGGTTAGCTAAGAAATTTCAAATGAAAGATTTGGGAGAAGCGAGCTATGTTCTAGGCATCCAAATCCTAAGGTATAGAAAGAACAAGTTATTGGCACTTTCTCAGACATCTTCTATTGATAAGGTGCTGGAGAGATTCTCTATAGAGAATTCTAGAAAAGGTCAACTACCGACCATACGTGGAATTGTCCTCTCTAAGGAACAATATCGTAAGAAACCTCAGATTGAAGAGGATATGAGAAAGGTTTTACATGATTCAGTAGTTGGAAATCTCATGTGTGCTATGTATGAGACCGGACATCTGTTATGCAGTAAGAATTGTCAGATTTGGAACACAGGATTGTAGTAAAGCACATTCTCAAGTATCTTAGGAGAACGAGAAACTATATGCTTGTTTATTAAGGTGGAGACTTAAACCCCACTGGATATCTGAGTCTAATTTTCAATCAGACAGAGACAGTCGAAAGTCAACATCTGGATTAGTATTCACCCTAGGTGGAGGAGCTGTAGTCTGGATAAGTATTAAACAATCCAACATTACAGATTCCACTATGGAAGCCGAATATATAGCGGCTTGTGAAGCTATGAAAGAGGCGGTATGGCTCAGAAAGTTCTATTCTGATCTGAAAGTAATTTCAGATATGGACAAGCCACTGATCATGTACTGTGATAAGAGGGGGGATAGCAAATTCCAAGGAACCGAGGAGTCACAAGAGGGGCAAGCACATAGAGAGGAAATATCATCTTGTAAGAGAGGTCGTGCATCGAGGGGATGTGACTGTTATGAAGATAGCATCGGATCAGAACATGGTTGATCTTTTCCCAAAGACACTTCCTACGAAGTCATTTGAGGTTGTGTGCGTAACATGGGATTAAGAGAGATGCCACATTCGCTTTAAGGCAAGTGGGAGATTGTTAGGAGTTATGCACTCAAAGCATGTGTATTGACATTTTGATATGAAATTTAAAGAGAATTATATTTTTCTTATAATTGTTCTTTTAAATTATTGTTGAATAATTTATATTAATATCTGAAAATTCAATATTTATTAATAAGACTATGATCTTGTACTAGTACGAGAGGATTAAGATCATAGATAATGAATAAAATTGTCAGCATCATATTAAAGTATGGAATCTTTAATGAATGGTTGCTAGTACGGTTCACTAAGCATTATGAATGCGTGTGATCTAGATTCTCATCATTGATGTGGATAGACATCTTAGTGAAGATACTTTATATAATAAGATTATATATGACAAGGTCGATGTGAATTAATATCTTTATTAATGTGTCGTTTATCATAAAGATTTAAGACACATCAATTCAATAATCATATATAGATAAGTCTGAATCCTGAGTAATCATGAACTCCTATGTATGTCTATTGGATCTTTTGATACACTCGTTAAGGTCTATTTGTTAATAAGCTAGTGACTTTTATTTTAAAGTTTCACTGATGTAGATGGCTGGGAACATGATCTTACAAGATTTAGAATCTAAGTTTTCCTAACCGATCATATATTAGTTCCCTTAAGTGTTAATTCTGAAAGTGAATGGTTATTGAGATCTAATTTATAATAAGATTATAAATTAATCTTCACTAGTGGACTAATGGTACTTAAGGATCAAACGATAATTAAAAAGATAAAATGATAATTTTTACCGGTTCTAATTTATAAACCAATAATTGGAGGACATAACTACATGAAATGATTATGTCAGTGGACTACATGAGAATATTCTGTAAATACATTCTATACTCACGATGAGTGCAATTTCATATTTATAGTGGAGTAATAATGAAATTAATAAATAAGATATTTAATTAAAGAGTTTAATTAATAATCTGATTTATTAGAGCTTAGAATTATAGGTTCATGGTCCCCAAGTCACCTCTATACTATGTTGTCTTGGGCGTGAATATTTCAGGACATGAGAAAAGGACTAACTTGCAAAAAAAATTATTTTAGGGCAAGTACATAATTATGAGATAATTATGTACGATTAATTAATTAAGAATTAACTAATTGAATTATTTATATATTTAAATATAAATTTTGGAAATTATATATATATCTCATGATGTCCTTGATTGGATGGGGGGAGGTGACCTTGACATAAAGTTACAATCATTAACTGTTGACATGCCTTTAAAATGACCAGACTGGGGCTATCCTGACATCCTCTGCGATGATTAGACTTACTTAGTGCCCAGGCTTGTGAGGAGGTGGGTTGATGTGTTTTAAAAAAAATTATTTGGGAGAAGTGGGAAAATAACATAAACAAACATAAAAGAAAAAAACAAAAGTGATAGGAAGTTATTATTGGTAGTTACAAAAGTGAAAGAGTAAATTAGTATGCTTACGATTAAGTTAAAACTTCTTTAACTTAAAAATGTGATTTTCACTTGTTGTTTAATTGGCAGATTAGTTTTACCTATAAGTTACATAATTGAGTCATCTATGCCAAAAACATAGAGAGATAAGAGTTTGAGAGGTCTAGTTATTTTTCATGGATAGAGTAAGAAATAAATTATATAATTTTCACTCTAAAATTATAATGATGTTACAAAGTATAAAAGTAAATAAAAAATTTCAGGTAAAATGACAGTACTATGTAAAAAGTGTATCTGTTTGTTTAAAGTTCCATCATTTACAAATTCAAAAATTACTTATTTTTTTATATTTATGTACAACTTTGGTATTTTATTCAATATTATAACTTTTATATTTTGTAATTTACGAATTTAATTAATCAAATTTAGTGAAACATTTGATTTAATAAAGAAGATCATTCATATAACTCTTTGAATGTATTAATTTCATAATTTTTACTATAAATATAAATAAAAATAAAGCACTTAAAAATGCCAGGAGATGTTATTTCTAAACCGAAAAGTTAATGTATTAATTATACTTTTAATTTAACTACAACTAATTATATGTGAATATTTTAACTGAAATTAATATAATAGTATCATTGACATATATCACAAAATTGGATGGGACACATGACATGATGCAATTGAAAGTGTGCACACCCAAAAATCATCATCTTCCCAGACCATAGAATTATCTAGAATAATTTTGAAATGGTTTTCAAACTTGTATATGAGAATTGTGTATAACCTTCTCTGAAAGAATATCGATATTCTGTTATAATTATGACGTGGGCCTTTTAGAACCAACCTCTCTCTAGAATATTATGTGAAGAGAGAACCTTCTAGCATCTCATTTTTCCTCCATGTGGTTTCAATGATGATAACAATATTAAAAAGTTGGAAGTCTATTAATAGTCAAAATCTTTACGATCCCACACCAATCAAGAAATTTTGTAAACATCTCACTCTAGGGAAAATCTCCAATAAATTTTACCTCTTAAGAGCTCCTAGAGTTGGTAACATCATATCTTAATAATAGAATTTTTTTTTAATTTTTTGCAAAAAAACCCATATAGAAATCATCTTATATCCTATATATTCATACTACAGATAAAAGTGTAGAAGATGGAGTAACATTTTTAGGTAATATTATCCCAAATTATTTTTTAAATTTCCTACACTCTCCTTTCAATATATTTGGAATTTTTAAATACTTTGTATTTATTATTCCAATTATTTATATGGAAGTTTTTCTTGCTAGTTTGTTTAAATGATCATCTTTAAAGATATTTTCTTCTAACTATTAATCTAAAATCTCGAAAGATTAAATATGAGAAAAAAATAAATCTCTAGTAACTCAATATATTCTTTTGTTAATATTTTTTATTCGTCATTTTTATCTAAAATCTCGAAAGATTAAATATGAGAAAAAAATAAATCTCTAGTAACTCAATATATTCTTTTGTTAATATTTTTTATTTGTCATTTTTATGTGTAAAAGGAATCTAAAAACTTTAAGTCTATAAGTACTATATTCACTGCTTTGTTTAAATTAAAACCATATATCAGTCTAAGTCTATGTATATGATTTGAAAAATGGCTCAAACACTAAAACTTTAAAAAAAAATTCAAAAACTAAAAAAATAAAAAAGGAGCAAACGGACTAAAAGTAAAAAGTGAAGCCCTAAATTTGTTTATATAAAGAGAGGAGGTCTTCACTTGAGAGGAGGTCATTTTTTGGGTGAGAAAGATAGGTCATTTTCTTAAGGGATAATGAGAAGATATATTTTTAGAGAGTGTGTGTGAGAAATAAGAGAGATTTTTCAAGATAGAGAGAAAGAGAGTTTACATTTCTTACATATTAGCTAACAATATATCTTATTCATTATTCTTCATACTTTCTCATCCATACTCCTTAGTGTATACTCTTTGTTTCATTTTTTTATATATAAGTGTTTGTTTCTCTTGCTTCATATTTTACTCTTAATCATGAGTTTTATTTTTTGATAATGAGATATCTTTGTCATAAACTCAATCAATGAATATGAGGATAAAGTCTTTGAGTGGTGCAAATTAATTTAATGTGAATCAACCCTTTAATGAAAGTGTACATTTGCTGTAAAAAAACTCATATGATAATTTCTCATACATAAAAAAATATAAAATAGAGATTTAAAAATCGATATAAAGATTATGTAAATATTTAAGTTTTAAATTTTTTTTAAATGTTCTCACAAGTCTTTTCAATTTTTTTATCTAATTGCTATTTTAGTAACACTTATTTAAACTAGTTACCATCTATGATCATTCATTTACTATCTTATTAGCAGCAAAGGAAGAAATGAAATAATGATAATTAGTCAACTAAGTAGTCCAAAATAAAAAATAAGGAATACTTATATCCCAAAAAAATTTCTATTTGAAATTTTATTCATCATTTTTTACGTGACGCTCAGTTTAACTAGTTACCATCCATAATTTTTTTTGTTATTTGGATAGAAATTATTAAAAAAATGATAATTAGTAGACAACTTAATAAAAAATAAATAGTATACTAATAGCAATTATATATGTTTAAATATACATGTATGTGTGTGTGTGAAATTTTACATCTACGTAGTTTAAATTTATTTATATATAAAAAATTAGTATTACTTTATTTATATTATCATGTTTGTGATTCATTACTCACTCACTTATGATTATATAACATGTAAATGTTTAGGTTACAAAATTACATGTAAATTAAAATTTTATCGTCTTTATCAATCTTTTTCACTAAAAATTCCGATGAAGGATTTTGAGATTTTTAGGATACCAAACTTTTCAAACTACTAAGGTGTGGAATTATTTTTGGGATATCAAGAAAAACTCTAATAATGCTTTGATTTTAAAAAAAATAATAATAAAACAAAATGGATTGTTTTTCAATGGTGTTTGTAGCTGCCTATTAAAGGCCATTTATTTTGTTTCACTTTATGATATAAGACATAGCTAATAGGACATTCAAAATTGAATTTATTTAACATTATTTTTAAAATATAATTTAGATAGCATCTGATTAAATTTGGTAACCATTTTTTATAATGGATGTTGTGGGGTGCTAATACCTTCCATACACGTAAATGACTCCTGAATCAACTTTAAATTTTCGCATATCAAAATATTTGATTTTAAAACTGGGTGATCGATCACATCCTAAAATGATTGGTGGCGACTCTGAATTTCTTTTTCAAAATAATATTTTATCGATCGCCGCTCCACGTCCCATGCACATTGCGACAACTTGGCGACTCCACTTTTACATAATCGGTCTAACCCTTTTGGGATATCATTTGGGGGCCCATGTTACTCTGTTTGGATAATAGTTTGGACAACCTGAGAACCTATTAAGTGATTTAAGAGCCCAACCACACATGAATTTGGTTTTTAGAGCCCATCTCACGATCAATGTTGGATAAAAATAGAGATTCTGCTTAAATATGGTATCATGATTAACTTTGTTCATGTATATATATTACATTACTTAAACATTTCTTTTCTTCCCCATTGTCTTTCTTTTTTTCCATACATGCACGTGCAGCATAATAGGGATTGAAAAGAAGTATTAAATTCATTCATATTTTAGAGACCATGACTTCCACTCTAAGTGTGATAGAAAATCAAGTTACAACGCTCTTAATATATAGATGTTTCACGTATGGAAAAATTGATCGTGCTCCTACAATTGAATAATATCAAGCCCTACTAAATATCCGCTACAAAACAAAGACAAAGTTTGTAATTACGATAAAAAGATCATGTTGAAGGGAGTTTTATCTAAGCTTTTGGGTACTGTCCATTCGTTTGAGATTGAGGAAAGGCTGAAAATTAAAGGGGGAATGAGTGTGTTTCGTCAGATTACCTCCTAGATCTCACCCAAAATGTCTTGAAGGAAGATAGGGGCATGGCTCTTTATGCTCTGTGTATTTATGGCACTGTGTTGTATCCAAAGATCTAAGGTTATGTGGATGATAAAGTGATAAAAATGTTCCTTCAAATTGAACATGGTCTAAACCCTGTTATCTCAATTCTCGCTAAGAATTTCGTTACTTAAATCACATCCGAGTGTCTGGAAAATGGAAGTTTATCAACTCTCCATCTCTTTTGTGTATTTGGATTCTTAGCCATCTAGGATGTCTACCAGATTTCTTGAAGGAAGATAGCGGTATGGCACTTTATGCTCTGTGAATTTATGGCATCATGTTGTTTCCAAATATACAAGGTTATTTGGATGATAAAGTGATAAAAATATTCCTTCAAGTTGAACATGGTATTAACCATGTTATCTCAATTCTTGTTGAGACTTTTCATTCCTTAAATCACATATGAGTGTGTGGAAAATGGAAGTTTATCGGCTCTCCATCTCTTTTATGTATTGGGATTCTTAGCCATCTAAAATGTCCACCAGATTTCAAATGTCCTCAAGTTAAGTTTTCAAGTCCATGGATGAAGATGAGAATCCCCATTGTAGAATTTGGAAAGGTTAAATGGAATACGCAATTTCCACAAAAGGGGTGTGGCTCTCACACCTATCAAAGTTGAAAGATGATGATGTTATATGGAAAGCCCATTGGATGCCATTGACATTGATGATCTACAGATTTGGTGACTTTCAATGGGTCCCGCTCGCAGGACCATGGGGTTGTACTAGTTATACTCCGCTAATGGTGGTCCGTCAATTATACATGAGACAGTTTCTTCCTGCCACGCATGCATTGAAGGATGTTGAGTCCCGTTACGATTCTCAAGATATTGAACAAAAACTACAATAGTTGATTGGAGCTTGAAAAATAACGAGAATGATGCAAAATGAGAAGAATCACATGAACTGCACAAAGGAGTAAGAAGCGTGGTTTGAAAGTATAAGCAAACTAATTACATTACCAGTTGAGGATTCACAACCATCCAAATCATCGAAAACTCATCAAGATATTGTTCAAAAGCAGGAGGAGGATGAGTTATATGATGAGCAAAAAAAGAATTTAGCTCTCTTAGAGGAAGACAGATTACTAACGGTTGAGGCGAATTTGTCTGACAAACACAGGACTGAAGCTGAAAAACAACTCAGAGATTTGAGAAATATGGTTGAGGACCAAGAATCTCTGAAGCATAAAAACTTAGATTTGGGAATTGAAACTCACAAATTGAACTACAAACTTAGAAAGTTGGCAAAAGACAGTGAATTTACGAGGGGTAATCTACGAACAGGATGATTGAGTCATGAAGCTAGAAAGGAAAAACAAGCTTGTACAAGAGCATTTAGAAGAGGTGAAGGGAATGTCGATAAGAAAAATGTGTACATCGTTGAGTTAGAAGAACAATATGACTCATTACGATGAATCGCTAATAATTTACAAGAGCATTTAGAACAAATTATTGTGAAGAACTATTAAAAGTCATTGCAAGCCTAGTTAGAGTTGGATCGTTGATTTTAAAATTAAAGAAAAATAAGTTTGAACCACGAACGATTCGTGGACGAAATATCAAAAAAAATTCTAAAACGTATTTAATCAAATTGAATAATTTAAAATCAAAACAACAAATAATCATGCATATCAGATATTGAAACGAATATAAAAATGATTTTTTACCTTTACGTTGTATCAGAGATTTTCTAAATTGGTGGAATCTTTGTATACGTTCTTTACGTTCTTTAAATTTCAAGATCCAAATTTTCAAGCGTGATCTTCAAGAACCAAAATCCAAGTACGATCGTAAAGATCCACTTTTACAAAATTTTCTTCACACCAATAACCACTCGTTAATTTCAGAAATATATTTCGTGAGAATTTATTTAGGAACTGAATGTAGGATCTCAAAATGATTGAATAAGAAAAATCAAAATTTTCTTCCCTCAATTTGAAATTCGGCTGCAACATGTAAGGGGGCAAGAATTTTTTTTTCTCTTTGTGTAATTACACATTGTATTGATTAGTAAAAATTATTGTGTTCTAGAGTTGTGTTATATCTAACACAATTCCATTGTGGCAATTAAATTGCTATCACATATATATAATTATTAATTTTAGGAAATCGTAAATATACCTCTATATTTCAAATTTTTGAAAATTAACCCGAAAATAACCATCATGGCCGAACTTTGTATCTATCCTCTTAGAATTTATGTGTATCAAAATTCATCAATCCAATTGATATATATCAATTAATGAATTAATTTTTTATTTACTAATTATCCAATAATTAGAAAATAATAAGTTAATTAATTTTAAAACAATTAATCACACTTAACTAATTAAGTAACAACACCCATCACATATGAGAGTAAGAAATACGCATTGGCACTACAATATAATTTGATCCAACTGATATCGTTTCTTCTATTCCGGTTTTCATGAGCCATTTTCTAAGACCGAATGGACCCACATGAACAAAGCTATAGGATTAAAATACCTGGCGAATTTATCTTTATAAATTCTTGACTTATTTAATCCTGTCATCATATGGCTCCACGATAGGTTCGATGTCAAATCAACTCTCGATTCATGCGCGCTACATTTTCTGTTGGTGTAAATAAACTCTTTTATTTCATGGTCCACAGAATATTTTAACATATTATCTATCATGAATATCAGTAATAAGAGTATGGATATAAACTTATCATTTTACTCCTCTTGTTATTATTTCATTAACTCATTTATTGATTGTGAATAAGAAAGACATAATAGTGAATTGTCTCATACAATTCACAAGTCTTAATCAATGACTCAATTCATTGAATATCAAACCCAGTTTAATTATTCACACACCCGTCAATAAAATATAAAGTGATATTGTTGGTTTCGCAATCCAACCATGAATTTTCATATCTATGTATCACGTAACTCCAACATAGTTGAATTACGATCCCACAGCCGAGATATTGTTCGCCAATTCAAACTCACCCATTTGACATATCAAAGATCATAGTAACTAAGTCAAGCTACGTATTTACCCCAGGATTAAGATAATTATGACAATACCCTTAAGGTGTAACAATTAGATTTAGAGCAAGGTAAATGATTTTTGCTCTAAACTAATTTATTACTAGTATATTCAACATGTTCCATAACACATCTAGGTTAACCGTTTGAGTCTCCACTCCCATGCCCCAAGACTGGCATCCATTGGTTCAACCTAATAGTCGTAATCGGATTCGATTACTCAGTCGATCCTAAGACTATGAATACATTCTGAACTATTTTAGAAGATTTTGTTTGAAAGACTCATCTGTCTTTACTCTTCTTACGTTGATAATAGTTTCAGGACTTGAGTAAATTATAAACACACTTTAATTAAAGGAAAACTTTTATTTATTCATTAAATTCAGTAACACAAATGTCTGAAAAATAACTAAATACACATAAATAGTTATTGCACCCTATTTTATGGACATAATTCCAACAATCTCTCACTTTGACTAAGTAGGCGTGCATAATCATGTATCCCCATGCCTTCCAGACGACGATAAAAAATCTTTACTACATAAAGTCTTCGTGAATGGACCTGTCAGGTTGTTGATCGTCGATATGTGTGTTTCTACAACATCTTCATACTGAATCATCTCTCTATTCAGGTGATACTTACGCTCTATGTGCTTAGATATTTTGTGGCTCCTTGGTTGCTTGAAGTTTGCTACAACCCCACTATTATCACAATCAAGTGTCTTAGGCTTGTCAGCTTCTGGAACAACTTCCAGAGTTTTCAAAAACTTTTTAAGCCATACAGCCTCCTTAGCAGCTTCACAAGCTGCAACATATTCAGATTCCATGGTAGAATCAACAATGTAAGATTGTTTGATATTTCACCATACAATTGCTCAATCGTTCAGGATGAACACCGATCCTAAAGTGGACCTCCTAGAATTCTTGTGTGCTTGAAAATCAGAATTAGTATACCCCGTCATATTCATGTAAGTACCTGAATACACAAGCATGTAGTTCGTTCTTCTCCTTAGATATTTAAGGATATGCTTGACGGCATTCCAATGCTCGATTCCATGATTAGATTGGAAACGACTCACTATGCCCATGGCATAGCAAATGTCTGGCCTAGTGCAAAGCATCACGTACATGAGACTTCATATGGCTGAGACATAAGGAATCTTTCTCATGTCTTCCTCTTCTTGAGCATTTTTTGGAGACTGCTCCTTGGAGAGGAAGATATCCCTTCTTGGAGTCTTGCATACTGAAGTGATCTATCATCTTATCAATATAAAATGCTTGAGACAGTGTCAATTGTTTGTTCTTCCTATCTCGAAATATCTAAATACCTAAGACAAATGCAGCTTCTCCAAGATCCTATATATCAAATTGCTTTCCAAGCCAAATCTTGACATCAGATAATTTTTCTACATCATTCCCAATGAGTAGAATATCATCTACTTAGAAGACTAGAAAACCACTTTCCTTTTATGTATCAACTTATACACACAGGATTTATCCACTAACTGTTCAAAATCAAGGTTCTTTACATTTTTGTCAAATATAATATTCCACGACCGTGACGCTTGTTTAAGTCCATAAATGGACTTAAGCAGTTCGTAAACCTTACCTTCTTAGCCTTTTTCCATGAACCCGTCTGGTTGAGCCGTATAAATGTGGTCTTCACGATTGAAATTCAGAAAATAAATCTTAAAGTCCATCTGCCATATTTCATAATTGAGGGCAGTAGCAATGGACAGGAGAATTCGGATGGATTTAAGCATGGCTACCGGCAAGAAGGTACTCTCATAGTCTATACATTCCTTTGAGTGTATCCCTTGGCTACTAGTATAGTTTTGAATGTCTCCACATTCCTGTCCAGGCCTATCTTTTTCTTATAGATCCATTTGCACCCTACAGGTTTTATCCTTTCAGGAGGATCTACAAGTTTACAGACTCTGTTCGAGTAAATCGAAAGTACCTCAACGTTCATGGCTTCTTGCTGTAGGTTTGATTCACGACTAGCCACAGCCTATGAATAGGAAATAGGTTCATCATGATCCTTATCTGAGACTGTTGTTAAGGCATCACCATAAGACATGTATCTGTCATGTGTCTCACAACCCTCCCACTACGTTGAGGTTCCATAGGCTCTGGCACCCCATAGTGCTTCTTCCATTATTGAATCAGAAATAGTTCCTGATTAGGGAGTCAGTGTACTCCCACTCAATAATTCCTCTAGCACAAGAGTGTTTCTCAGCATCACACTTCTTATATAATCTTCCTCAAGAAAATGTGCATTCGTGCTAAAGAATATTTTTTGTTAATTGACTATAAAGGATGTATCCCTGCGTTCCCTAGGGATATCCTATAAACATGCATAATTCTGATCGACTAGTCAACTTGCATGTCTTTAGTTTCAGAACATGTGTTGGGCACCCCCATATTCTAATGTGGTTAACCGATGACCTTCGTCCATTCCATCTTTCATATGGCGTGCCAGGCACCTTCTTCGATGGAACTTGGTGTTCAGAATGTATGCTGGTATTTCCAAGGCATATCTCCAGAATGAATTTGGGAGGGATGAGTAACTCATAATGGATCTAACCATATCCATCAAAGTTTGATTCCTTCTCTTTGACTTATAATTCTGTTATGCAATGTTAGGTGTTGTATGCTGAGAAATAATACATTATTCCTTAAGAAAGTCTTTGAACTCTCCTAGCAAATACTCTCCACCATGATCGGATCGTAGTGTTTTAATTTGCTTCTTTAATTGCTTCTCAACCATAGCCTTAAACTCTTTGAACTTTTCAAAGGTTTCAGACTTTTGACGCATTAGGTAAACATGATTAAAATGCGAGTAGTCATCAGTGAAGGTTACGAAGTATTCATAACCTCATTTTGCTTGGACATTCAATGACCCACCTACATCACTATGTACGAGTTCGAGGTATTGAGTAACTCTTTCACCCTTGCTGAAAAGGGTCTCTTGGTCATTTTGCCTTCATGTGGATAGCGATCCCACACTTAAAGTTTGCAAAGGAACATTTCTCGTAATGCTTTTAATAATGTCCTACTAATATGCTCAAGGCGTAAGTGCCACAAATAGGTTAGATCAGTTGAGTCAGATTTCAACCTTTTACTATCCTTTTATGAATTGACATTCACTTTAGTGTCATATATCATAGGAACTATTGGTATTACGTAAAATAGTTTATTTATCATATGTGCAGTAGTAATTAAAAAGTTATTTCTAAGAATAACAATATCTTTATCAATGAAATTCAAATTGAATCATTGCTCAATTAAACTAGCTACTGAAATAAGGTTCTTCCGAAAAACTGGGGTATAATCAACATCACATAAACCATAAAATTATTATCAAATGACAATTTAATAGTTCCTATAGATACATCCGATACTAGTGCTCCATTTCCTAAACAGAAGTTGAACTCACCCTCGTCAAGCCTTCTGATTTTCCTGAACCCTTATAGGGAACAACATATATGGTTAGTAGCTTCAGAGCCTACAATCTAAGAGAAAGTAGAGTCAGTAGCCTTAGTAACAAGTACTATACCTTTAGATCTCAACTCCTTGAGAAAGTCAGGGCATTTGCATTTCCAATGACTAGCGACTCCACAATGATGACACTTGTCTTTCGACTTGTCCACTTTTGCAGTGCCCTTGCCTTTCACAACATTTTAGTTGTTCTTCTTAGTCTTCTTGGGAGCTCTCCTGTGTTTCTTTTTGGCGTTAGAGGTGGAAGGCTTGCTTTCAGTAAAATTGCTTCTCCAGTCTTACTCTTGCCTTTCACAAACAGAGTCTCAGCAACTTGGATTCCTTCATCATCTCAGGAAGTGAATACCTCAACTTATTCATCGAATAATTAAGTTTGAAGTTCTCAAAAGTGTCAGGAAGAGTCTCAAGGATCATATCAACTTACGTCTCACCATCTACCTCAGCACCCATGATCTTCATCTCATTTAGATCACTAATGATCAGCATCATATGTTCTCTAATAGGATTTCAAGGTTTCATCCTACAGTTCATGAAGTTTCACACAACTTCATGTTTGGCTTGATGATCTTGATCTCTAAACATTTCAATGATGGTCAACATCACATCAGCGGCAATTTCCATGTTCTGATGCTGTTGTTGCAACACATTTCTAACAGAAGCTAGGATATAGCACCAGGCGATCTCATCAGAATACAACCAAGAAGCATAAACATCATTTTCCTCTTGAATCAATTCAGCAATTCGCTTAATGGGACAAGGGGTGGTGAGCACAAACTTGTACTTTTCTACCGTCAGCACGATATCAAGATTACATTTCCAATCTACGTAATTTTCACCAGTAAGTTTACTCTCATTTGAGATAGTTGAGGGTAGGGATAGCGACTTGATTATTGAAAAGAATAAATAAAGCGGTGTTCAATCATTTAAGAAAGTATGATGCATGATGCAAATACTTAAATATTTAAAAATCCAATAAAAATATTTCCTCCATGATGTTACGATCAACAACGATAGCTTGTCTCATCTAAGGATAATGTCCAAGCTACCTCATATCGCATCGAGACTCCTCTCATTCGGTTAACGCTTATCAATATGTAACTACATCTAGCTTAACCAATTACCAATGGTTTTAGTCACCTTAGCCCCATTGACTAGCCTCTATGAGGGATTCCAATGTGCTTCAGTCTAAGTGTTTAACAAACGCATCAGCTTTAAAAATTGTTATGAACTAACAGTCTGTCTAGGGACGATCCTGTCTCACTATTTCCTTTACAAGTTTTAGCTTCTTAAGCAACTCGATGACCCAAAGTGACACGATTCAAAAGTTTCTCCCACTGAAGATAGGACCGCTAAGGTGGCTCTAAACCATTCATCGTGCCATGATCAAGTTTGTGTTGAGGACCTTGAGAGCGTTTTATCATAAACGACTTTCCCACTTAGTTTTTGGAAAAATGAATTTTTCGTTGTTTTTTCCAAAATTATAACTCTTTATTAATTTGGAAAAAAATAAGTTTCAAAAATTATAAACTTTTATAAAGTTTAAATCCCAATTTAAAATTTATAACTTTTATAAAATTCACATTGTATTTAAATTAACCCATTATAAATAAAAGTACAATGATGCATGTACATGCTACCTGACATTTTGATATTGGCATATCCCTATTTTTATATGACATGTTATATGATCATGCAAGATAAATAATAAATTATCCATTCAAAATTATCCACCCTATTGACTCATTTCTAATTACCTGCTCGCATATCCTTACTGTCACTTTTTCTTAATTCTAAACCACATCGCCAAGCATCATTGAAGGTTTTGAATCAAGCATATGTCTGCCATGACATTACAGTAAAAAATTTGAGTGGAACTGTGAGAAATATTACTACAACAAATTTTATCACTTTCACGGATGAGAAATCCATGTTGATGGTACTGAACACACCATAGCTCTACATATTTTAGGGAACTGTAAAGATTATGTTGTTGCAAAAGTATTGATTGATAATGTTTCATCTCTAAATGTAATGTCAACATCTACGCTAGCAAAGCTCCATGTGGACATGACACATATACGGTCAAACATGATGATAGTAAGAGCATTCGACGGCACTCGAAGAGAAGTAATCGGGGACATTGGGATACCAACTCAAATCAGACCATGCCTAGTAGATATTATTTTTCAAGTGATGGACATAACTTTTACATATAGTTTTTTTTTGGGTCGACTGGGGATTCGCTATGTTAGGGTAGTACCATCTTCCTTACATCAAAAGCTAAAATTCATAACGAATCATAAAATCATTTATATATATGGGGAAGAATACTTACTGGTATTCAAGCTGGCCATCATGCCATATGTTGAAGCAGTAGAAGAAGCTTCGGAGTGTTCATTTTGATCGTTTAAAATTACGAACACCACATTTGTTGTTAATAGGAAACTCGATCCAATGCCAATCCTATCAAAGACATCTTAGATGGTGGAAAAGTTGATGATAAAAGGGTGATACAAGCCAGGAAAATGACTCAGGAGTGATCATCAAGACATAAATAAGTTCATCGAATGGGAGAAGAATGAGCAAAGGTTTGGGCTGGGATGTAGACCGACCAAGGCTGATAAAGGGAGAGTCGAAGCTCAAAAGAAAGAAAAGAGAATTGCTAGGCTCGAAAATAGGGAATTTATATCGAAATGATAATCATACCCCATATTTCTGAATCCTTCAGAAGTGGGAGAATCTCATTCGAAGAACCGGTTAAAGAAGAGCAGTACCACCTTGAAGATGATATAGCCCAACTTTCAATATGCACAATCTTGAGAAGATCATCAAGTGCAAGTATAGAAGATTTGGTTTCTCAATACGATTCAGATCATGAGCTTAATAATTGGGATGCCACCGAGCTGCCAGTGAATCTTGAGGATTTTCAAGAGTAATGTGTTAACGCCAAATTTCTAATGACCCTGCCCAATGTCTTAGGAATTTTGTTGTTATGAGCTTACATTTTCATCTGTTTCATGTCATTTATTTGAATGAAATTCTAAAAAACTTGTTTCATTTCCTTCTATTAATAATAAAATGATTTCACTTTTCCCCCTCTCGTTGTCTACTTTTTCTCCCTTTTCTGAAACATTGTTCATAATCATGTGTTTTTTATTTTTATTTTCTTAACTCGCCTTCCTTTCATCTAATAATCTAATTTAGGTTTGAGAATAGTGATTTTGAAAACAAGAGCAAAAGCAATAACTTCGACAATCCCATTTTTAGCGTAGTGTCAGATGAAAGTGATGAAGATGATTTTGAACCATCTCTGAAAATGTTAAGAATGACAGAAGAGGATGATAAAATAACTTAACATTATCAAGATTTAACGGAGGTGATAAATTTTGGATTGGATGGAAAGACAAAAGAATTCCAAATTGGCACTTCTATGATAAGTAAAAATCACCGACAATTAATTGACTTACTCAAGAAGTATATGGATGTCTTTGCATGGTCTTGCCAGGATATCCCAGGTCAAAATACTGATATTGTGGTCCATCATTTGTCACTTATGCCCGAAATTAAACCAGTATGACAAAAGTTACAAAAAATGAAACCAAACATGCTGGTACAGATCAAAGAAGAAGTTAAAAAGCATGTAGATGCAGGTTTTCTGGAAGTAGAAAAATACCCTGAATGGGTTGCTAACATAGTCCCAGTGTCAAAGAAAAAATGGGAAAGTAAGGATGTGTGTCGATTATAGATACTTAAATTGGGCAAGACCCATGGATAATTTTCCACTACCTACATTGATGTCTTAGTAGATGACCCTGCAAGACATTTAACCTAATCTTTCATGGATGCTTTTTTGGGGTATAACCAAATCAAAATGACTCCTGAAGACCGTGAAAGGACCACTTTTACAACTTTATGGGATACATATTATTATAAGGTTATGCCATTTGGTCTAAAGAATGCATGTGCGACTTACCAATGAATAAAGATAACACTGTTTTATGATATATTGCCTAAAAATCGAAGTGTATGTTGATGATATGATCGCCAAATCTCGTCAAGGGGATGATCATACTGTTACTTTGCGGAAACTATTTGAGCGGTTGAGAAATTTCTAGTTGAAGCTTAACTCGACAAACTGTACATCCGCAACATCTTCAAGGAAACTACTTGGCTTTGTCATGAGCAATGAAGGAATAAAAGTTGACCTTAATAAGGTTCGAGCCATCATAGATATGCCACCACCTCGAACTCAAAGGAAAGTCAGAGGTTTCTTGGGGAGATTAAATTACATAGTCTGGTTCATCTCACAGCTAACTGCTACTTGTGAAACTATCTTTAAACTTCTCCTTAAAAGTGATACATGAGAGTGGAATCATGATTGCCAAAATGCTTTTGAGAAGATCAAACAATACTTGTAAAATCTGCCTATACTTGTTCCACCAATTCGAGGGCGTCCACTCATTTTGTATCTTACAATAACAGAAACATCCATGGTTGTGTACTTGGTCAGCACACGCCTCTGGAAGGAAAGAACAAGGAATATACTATTTAAGCAAAATGTTCACAAACTATGAGGCTAATTATTCGATGTTGGAGAAAATATGTTATGCATTAGCTTGGGTTACTCATCGGCTTAGACAGTACATATTATACCACACCACTTGGTTAATTTCAAAGATGGACCTAATCAAGTATATCTTTGAAAAGCCATCACTTTCTAGGCGGATTGCTAAATGGAAAATGTTACTAACTGAATATGATATTGTCTATGTCACGAAAAAGTCAATAACAAGAAGTGTACTTGCTCATTATCTAGTAGATCAACCAGTGCAAGATTATGAGCCAATAAAGTTTGATTTTCCTGATGAGAACATCTCAGTCATATTAAAATGAAGAAGAATTTATAGACCTAGAATTGTGGATAATGTTATTTGATGGCGCATCTAATGATGTAGGACATGGAATAAGGGCAATCCTTATATCTCCTTAGGGAAAGTTTTTTCCATTCACGGTAAAACTATGTTTTGACTATACAAACAATGTGGCAGAATATGAGGCATATTCCATGGGAATTCAAGTAGCTTGTGATATGAAGATAAGGAAGCTTCGAGTGTATGAAGATTCATTATTAGTGCTGCGACAACTAAACAGTGAATGGGAAGCTAGAGACTCCAAGATAGTACCTTATAACAAACATGTAACTAAGTTAAGTCAAAATTTTGAAGTGATCTCATTTGACCATTCCCTGTTTAGTTGCACTGGAAACTCTAGCATCCATGTTTACTGGCAACTTTAGCATCCATGTTTACTGCAGACTTTAAAGAGGAAGCTCAACCCATAAAATTGAGAAGCGAGATTTTCCTGCTAACTGTATGAGTATTGAAGAAGAATCAAGCGCAAGACCATGGTATTACTACATCAAACAATATATAAAGAATGAGAAATATTTATCCAAAGCTTCCGAGAATGATAAACATACTATCAGAAGATTATCTATGGTTTTCTTTTTGAATAGTGAAATACTCTACAAACAAAACCACGATATGGTGCTTTTGAGATGTGTTGATGGAAAGGAAGCCAATCAAATCATAGAGGAATTTCATGAAGGAATTTATGGTGTCCATGCTAATGGTTATATGATGGCAAAACAAATATTGAGAGTAGGATATTATTGGTTGACTCTAAAATCTGACTGCATCAAGTACGCCAAAAGATGTCATAAATGAATTGGCATAGCATCATCCTTTTTACGTGTCATGGTTGCGCCTTGGCCGTTCTCTATGTAGGGTATGGACGTCACTGGTCCTATCACACCAAAGGCCTCTAATGGGCATTGTTTCATTTTGGTTTCTATAGATTACTTTACCAATTGGGTGATGCGAGTTCTTATTCGAGCTTAACCAGAAGTATGGTTGTTAAGTTCATTAAAAAGGAGATGATTTGTCGATATGGTTTACTTGAAATGATCATCATAGATAACGAGACGAACTTAAACAACAAGATGATGAAAGAATTATGTGAGCAATTAAAAATTAAGCATCATAATTCATTTCCTTATCGTTTGAAAATGAACGGAGCAGTGAAAGTAGAAAATAAGAACATACAAAAGATCTTAAAGAATATGACAGAGGTTTATAAGGATTGGCATGAGATGCTCCCTTTCGCACTAGATTGGTTCTGCACATCATTCCGAACATCAACTAGGGCAACACCGTTCTCTTTGGTATATGGCATAGAAGCAGTCCTTCCAATCGAGGTGAAAATTTCCTCCTTTAGAGTCCTAATGGAGGTGAAATTAGAAGAAGCAGAGTGGGTATGAACACGATATGAGCAATTGAATTTTATCGAGGAAAATAAAAGATTGAGTGCATTATTTAGAGGGAAATTATATTAAAAAAAATGATGCAAGCATATGACAAAAAAGTACATCCCTAATGTTTCTGAGAATGAGATATGGTGTTGAAAAAGGTTGAAAAAGATACTCTCATATCAAAATGATCACCNGGAAAAAAAAAAGATTGAGTGCATTATTTAGAGGGAAATTATATTAAAAAAAAATGATGCAAGCATATGACAAAAAAGTACATCCCTATGTTTCTGAGAATGAGATATGGTGTTGAAAAAGGTTGAAAAAGATACTCTCATATCAAAATGATCACCGTGGGAAGTGGACCCCAAATTACGAAGGACCTTTCGTTGTCAAGAAAGTTTTCTCTAGAGAAGCTCTCATTATAACAAACATGGATGGAAATGATTTTCCACATACAGTTAGTTCTGATGCAGTGAAGAAGTACTTCGTTTGACCGTTCTAAATATGAGAAATGTAAAGTTAGTTAACTTTACATAATTGCAAAAAAAAATGTTTTCAAAAAACCTGTCTCGAATACTGGAGAAATTCTTATTCCATAATTGATCAAAATCCTTGTTTGTAAACATTTATTCATCCATCATCAATAAAGAGTCTTCTTTGCAGTTGACAAACATACATACTTTGTATTTCCGTTATTACCATTATTTCTTATTTCCCTTAATTCCAAGACATGTAGGAAATATCATTAAGTACTCTTGAAATAACTCAGAAGCACAAACTTGGTTATGTGAAAGCTAATTAATTAAAAAAAAAAGAAAAAAAAAAAGAGAAAAGGAAAGAAACTGAGAAAGGCGGTATGGTGAAATCCCGTAAGTCACTGTAAGGAAAGTCAGTAGGCGCACGGCGAAAGCTAAATGCGATGGGCGGTTCACACAATTAGAAGTACAGAACAGAAGTAAAATATGGAGAAATTATTCAAGTATATTTAGTATCGACATGGAGCTGAATACTAGGACATAAACCAATGAATAAGGATGCGTCATTTTCTTGAAAGAATGCTCGTTGCAAGTCCAAGATCCTAGGACAAGCAATTGTTTTGAAGGATATTGGATATTGCTATATTAGTCAACTTTTAAAAAATCATCATAATTTTCTTATTAATAATCACAATCATGCATAGCACGCATGCATACAAAATCAGTACTTTACATTTATATTCAAGAACTACAATGCATAAACATGCATTACATTGCTTTGTTTTGATACAATTCAAGTGCATGAATCATTTTAGGATATTCTTTTGAAATCCACACATGATTTTTGAACATTTAGAGCCTGCATTAGTCCAGCTCTGGCTATCATATGGAGCTTATATAAATCAGATCAAACATCATTTCATTTTCTTTGGTTAAATCGAACTTGAATTGAGTCGAGGTCGAAAATTATGTCTATCTACGTCCTTTTTTTATCTTCGGTTAATTCAAACCCAAATTGAGTCGAGGTCGAAGCATGTGTCTATCTAGGTCCATTTCTTTATCTTTGGTTAAATCGAACATGAATTGAGACAAGGTCGAAACCTGTGTCTATCCAGGTTCTTTTTATTTAAAATATCTTGGTTAAATCAAACTTGAATTGAGTCGAGGTCAAAGCTTGTGTCTGTCCAGGTCCATTTCACATTTGTGACATTTCATAGAGCCCGAATCAGTCGAGGTTTCTATTTCCCTTATCTATATAATCTTTTCTCATACCAATCAAAATATTTATCTACACATTTATACATATTCTAAATTTAGAAGCGTGAACAAAGAGAGGCAGCTATAGATACTATATTTTATCTGGCCCAATACATTGAAAATACGCAATTTATTTTTTTGGCTCATATACTAGTCTATGACTACGTAATAGTGCATAAACTAAAAATGAGAAAAAAGGGTTCAAGGACTAAAAAAATAAAAAATAAATAAAAAGGAGCAAAAAAATTAAAAATAAAAAAGTGAAGCCCTAAATATGCATATAAAAATATAGGAGGTCTTCTTTTGGGGAGAGAAAGATAGATCATTTTCTTGAGAAAGAATGAGAAGATATCTTTTTAGAAAGGAGAGATTTTTCAAGATAGAGAGAAAAAGAGTTTACATTTCTACTGATCTATTCAAATTCTATCATTCTTTTTCTTAAGATAATTCAAATTTCATACATATTAGCTAATAATATATCTCGTTTATTATTATTCATCATCTCTCATTCTTACTCATGTAGTGTATACTCTTTGTTTCATTTTCCATTTATAAGTGTTTGTTTCTCTTGCTCCATTTTTACTCTTAATCTTGAGTTTTATTTTTTTATTATGAGATATTTTTGTCATCAACTCAATCAATGAGTATGATGATAAAGCATTTGAGAGTGCAAATTAATTCAATGTGAATAAACCTTTTAATGGGTTGAAAGTGTACATTTACTGTAAAAATTCTCAATGATAATTTCTCATACATAAAAATTTATAAAATAAAGAGTTAAACATAAAGATTATGCAAATATTTAAGTTTTTTCATTTTTAGATCTAGTTGTTATTTTAGTGACACTTGTTTGAACCATCAATGATCATTCATTTGCTATTTGATTAGCAATGAAAGAAAAAAAGAAATAATGGTAACTAGTGAACTAAATATTTATATCCCAAAAAATATATTCTATTTTAAAATTTTATTCATCATTTTTACGTGACGCTTAGTTTAATTAATTACCGTCCATAATTATTGTTTTGTTATTTGGATAGCAATTATTACAAAAATGATAATTAATAAACTACTTAGTAAAAAATAAAAGATATACTTATACCAATTATATATATATATATATATTTGTGAAATTTTATATTTATGTAATTTAAATTATTTATATATAAAGAATTTAATATTAGTTTATTTATAATTTTATAATTATATTATATAAAATAATTATTACAAGTAAAAACACAGAGGGTGATATCAAAGTTCACCGAACAGAGGGTGAACTTTTCCACCGAACAAAGGGTGATTGGAGAAAGAGGGTGAATACCCTCTGTCCCCAACCCCATTTTTTGTTTTTTTCATATTCATTTTATTTTAGTTTCTTCTCTTTTATTTATTTTTGTATATTTATTTTACATCTTTTACATTTCTCTTTTTTATATGTTTTACATATTCATCTTCTAACTTATATTTTCTTCATTTTGTTATCATACAACTATATGTGTTTCTAACTTTTTTTTATCTATTTATTCTTTTACCTTTTTTTAGTTATTAATATAATATTTGTTTAAATCTTTATTTATGTAGCTCTTTTATATTATCATGTTTGTAATTCATTACTCACTCACTTATGATTATATAAAATGTATATGTTTGTGTCACAAAATTATATATAAATTGAAATTTTATCATCTTTATCAATCTTTTTTACCAAAATTCCCGATGATGGATTTTGAGATTTTTGGGATACCAAACTTCTCAAACTACTGAGTTGAGAAGTTATTTTTGGGATACCGAGAAAATTCTAATAATGCTTTGATTTAAAGATAATAACAAAATAAAAATGAATTATTTTTCAATGGCTTTGTACCACCCATTAAAGGTCATTTACTTTATTTCATTTAATGATACAAGAGACAGCTAATGAGAGATTCAAAATTGAAATTCATTAACATTATTTTTAAAATATAATTTAAATAATATTTGATTAAATTTGGTAATCATTTTATTTATAATGGGTGTTGTGGGGTGTTAATACATTTTCCACACGCAAATGACTCTCGGACCATCTTTGAATTTTCGTAGATCAAAATATTTAATTTTAAAATTAGGTGATCAATCACGCCCTAGAATGATTGGTGGTGACTCTGATTTTTTTTTTCAAAATAATATTTTATCAATCACCGCTTCGCGTCGCACACACGTTACGACACCTTTGAATAAGAAGTAAAATAGAATAGGAGGAAGTACATGTTCGTCTTGGATGAATTAACCATTGTTAGGCTTGACTAAGAACATTGAAATGGCTTTTCATTAGGGTGTGCAGGTTTGGAACCCTATACAATGGGCATTTTCTTTTAAATGACAACTGCCTTTCCTGCTGCTAGTAACATATAGACTAAGGTTGCCCATCACTCTCCCACTCTTTTTTATGGCGTTTTCTATTCTCTTTCTAATATGATTCCCCTATAAGAACACCGAACGCCCAACTTCACAAAACAACTCTCTGCTCAACCCACAGCATAGTGTGGAATCAAAAATTTAGAATATAATTAGGCACTTGAAATAGGATACGGGTCCGATTTCTAGACAATTAACACTGACTTTAAGTCAATTGTACAAAAAGATTGTATCACGAAATACAGTTTCATTACTTTCATGATATGAAGCTTCAGAGAAAAAAATATTGCTATTGCCAAATTAACAACGAATATTCAAAAGAAATTGAATACAAACGAAACAAAATTAATGACTCCTATATTTTTCGTCAGTACGTTTCTCAACTCATATACTGACAAAAAAATAATAAAATTTACGTGTAAAAACTATTTAGAATCTTTTTGTCATCAAGAGAATACCTCTATATCTTCACTATTTTGGGAACCAAAGTGTCTTTGTGCATATAGACTAATTAAATGTTCAAGATTATAATCATATAAGAGATACAAGAACGCTTACTAGAAATATGTTAGTCACAGTTAATGCTAAGGCTTAAATTGCCAAAATGATGTAAGTTGATTCGTCACTTGCGTTCTTAGCCAATAACTTGTTTTCCTTATCACCCCCTTCAAGTGAATAGGGGATAGTATTATTTTGAGCTTGGGATGAAGATACTTAAGCTTTGCAGTGAAAATATTCTTCGTTAACAGATCTGTCAGTTGATATATAGAAAGAACAAAACAAATATCTAGTTTCCTATTTAGTACTTTGTCTCTGATAAACTAAATGAAGATTCGTTTAGTTTTGAAAAATTGAGTTTCAAAATTTATATGGAAAAATAAAAATAAGAATTATCAAAGTGATAAATATTTCCAATTTATGAATTCTTCATATCATTCATCCATTTAACGACTTTCTCAAGTTTATTCATGTGATAGCATGAATTATTTAAAATTCATTAGATTTGGCTAATGATTGTTTAAAAATAAGATGAATAAAAATGATCATACACATATTTTTTTTAGTTTACTCTACAATAGAAAACAATCAAGGAGCGATAACCACATGTACATTAGAAGGATACTTAAGGCTTATAAAAATATTAAGTGTTCTGGGTGTGATAGCAAAATTAGATGTTGAGGTTTCAATAGCGAGGAAAATAAAATGAAGCACTCAATAGCGTATCTTCACATACTAAGAACTATGACATTACCCATTTTATTTACATGTCTAGAGATTGAGATATTAAAATTAACACATACCTTCACTTATGTTGTCATATAGGCATGTTTGTACGTTGACATGTATAATGCAAGTGTGGAATATCTAATTTGGTGAAATAATTCTAGTAGTGGTGAGAAAGAAAGAATGGTAAGTGAAAAGAAGTGCAGGTAATTGGTGAGATAATGACTTTTGATTCTCCCACAAACGTTCTTAGTTTTTTTAATGATAATGTTACTAATACTATAAAGTAGAGGTAGTTTGTTTATAGATATCTTATATAGATCAGAGAGGTTGGCCTAGTGGTTGGACGGGCACTGTAATCTTTGTAGTAACGTATCAGGTCTGAGTTCAAACTCAACCATAGCGTAAGTTCTTAAAGTCAACTTCACCCGGAGTAATCTATGAATTTTAATCGTGGTGCACTTGTAAGAGATTACTGGACGTGAGCTCGTATACCTCCAGAATTCGTCAGAGCTCCGCTCTGAATGCCCGATGCTAACCTAATTTTTTTTACCTGTAATGAGAATCTCAGGGATGAAAATCTCATCTCCTTATATCCTTTATTCTCTCTTGGATTACCAGATACAAAGGAATGTTTGGTAATTAGGCTCACATGCAATGATGAAAGAGAAGGGGAAGGTAAATATTTTTTTTATTTCAAAAATAGGGTAAACTACAATTTTACCTCCTATAGTTTGAGATAGTTTTTATTTTAGACCTTCCTCTTTAAAAATTGGTAGAGTAGAGATCATAAAGTTACCTTTTGCATTCACGTTAAATCTTTCGTAACACCTCCGCTTAAAAAAATTAACGGTACATCGCAATCTACTGATGTGGTATTACATGAAAAGTTATTTAATGCCACGTCAACTTTTTATTTACCTAGCAGCCACATGGAAAGAATTACCTAAAATACTCTTAATCCCCCCTCGCGACTAGGGTTCTTCTTCCCTATTATCTTCCTTTCCCCCTCTTCGAGATTAGAGTTCTTCAAGCCAAACCAGAGCTCACACTACTCTACAGACATGGAAATCTGCCATTTTCAAATGCATGAAAATGGTGAGAAAATGCGTGAAAATGGCCATTTTCACACGTATGAACCAAAAATTATACCTTTAAAAAATTAAAGTGCTAAATTTCAAAGTTTTATGATTAGTGTCTAAAGACCCAAAATTCAGGGGTTACTATGACTTTTACTTGAGCTAAGAGTTTTTAAGGTCTTAAAATCTTGCAGAGAAAGGCTTTCCGTCATGGATTTGTTTGTGATTTGAGTTATAGGAGAGTGAGTTTTTCATAGCCAAGCTTTGATTCTCCTCAATCCTACTCACTGATTTTTTTTCTTCATTTTCGTTCATCATTCTCCCTGTTTTTCTTCATTTTCGTTCGTTCGTTCGTCCACTCCCTTTGAAGCACCTGAAGCCAGTGAAGTGGAAACGACAGAATCGAAGGTTGTTCTCCTCGAGTCCTCATGTCCTCGGCTTAAAATAAAAAAATCCAAGTGTGTAAAATTGATTTTTTGAAATCCTTGGTTTCATTCAAATCGAGTAAAAGAGTCGATTCAGCCTTCAAATCGATTAAAAGAGGCAAAACTCATATTAATAATAAAACTCGTTGAAGCTCTTCCTTTGTTGCTGCTTCTCCATCTCCGTTAAAAAAGACCCAGAGATTTTTGTTACAAACTCATGAAAAACTCTCCCATGGCTCCAACAATGGCCTTCGAAGAGGGGGATGAACGAAGAAGAAGGGGAAAATATGGGGTAATTGGTGACGTGGCTACTAGAGGTAAAAAAACGAGTGATGTGGCATTAAATAATTTACCACGTATTGCCACGTAGGACAATCATAATTAATCGTTAATATTTTTAAGCAGAGATACTACGAAAGGTCTAACATGAATGTAAAATGTAACTGTAGGGTTTACTCTACTAATTTTTAAAGTGGAGAGTCTAAAATAAAAACTACCTCAAACTACATGGGGTAAAATTGTAGTTTACCCTTAAAATATTAGAAATAATTCTTTTATACAATTCAATATGTTTATATCTATTAGTATTTTTAATTAATATTTATGTGATTACAAGTAATCTTACATATTTGGACATCTTATTCTTCTTCATCCCATTCTCAACAATCAATTTCTTAGAAGTAAACTTCTAAATATCATGCCAACGGCTATATACATTTGTTTCTATATTATCAGTTATATGATTCGTTCTTCAGTACTAGGGTACTGGAGAATCAATACATATGCATCACAGAAATAGTACATGAGCAACAAAATTTGGTAAATTAATTCGAAACTTAAATTGATACATTAGTTTCAAACCAAATTGGTAAATAACAACTAAAAATTGATATATGCAACACAAAACGATAAATCTTTGTACGATACTGGGGATTTTGCTCCGGTACTATAGACAATCCATTGATTATATATATTATGAGTGTATGGTTCCATAAAATTTGTTCGTAGTTGAATTATCAAATATGGAATGACTGAAAAGTAGAAAGTTATAAATATTTGACAGTAACGCAATTGTAATTATTTTACCTTTTGCATTCACGTTAAACCTTTCGTAATACCTCCATTTAAAAAATTAATGGTCCGTCGAAATCTACGATATGGTATTACATGACAAATTATTTAATGTCACGTCAGCTTTGTATTTATCTAGCAGCCACATGGAAGGAATTACCCAAAATACCCTTAATCCCCCCTCGCGATTAGGGTTCTTCTTCCCCATTATATTCCTTCCCCCCTCTTTGAGATTAGAGTTCTTCAAGGAAAACCAGAGCTCACACTGCTCTATAGGGATGGAAATCCGCCATTTTCATATGCGTAAAGTTACAGATCATGCTGGATTTCAAAGTCATTTGTTACGTGAAATCTAAAATTATCATGACAATTGAATTAGTCACAGAATATTATTATGGATATGTTTGGTTATGTATGTCAACTTGTAGAGTAATTGATGAAAATTAAAAATGCTATATTTAGTGCAAGTACAATTCTGTGTAAATAAAAGAAAACGTTTTGGAAGCAATTTGATATTATTATGGATTCTTCAAATGATTGATTTACAATAGTTATTTTAAATTACTTTTTGGAAGCAATTTGATTACCTCACTCGTGAGATAAATTAGAATTACCAACAAATTATGAGCTGTCAACTCTAAGGATTATTTCAAACAAATAAAATAATTTAATTATCAGGAGTATTACGGTCTAAGATTACCTGTACCAAACGACCTTTAATAGATTCACATCTCATATTTTGTCTCTAATCTTCACTTATGTTTATCTTTATTTTATTTTTCTAGTAATTATTTTTGCTAAATAAAAAGATGTTAATACTGAAAAATAAAAGATACAAGGAGCTTATCCCAAGAAATAAAGAAGACGACAGTCAAGAAATAAGGATAACAGCTTACTCAACTAAGAAGTAAACGCAAGGGGCAAAAGTACAAACTTATTATATATGACCGTGATAAAAAAAATTAGGATTCAAACTCCAAGTGACGATGGAGAACCCTATTCTTATTTGTATATAGCGTACTTTTTAAGTTCTAGAGTCTATCTCTATCAACACTGATGATACGATCATCATGATTTTATAGTCAAATTCTAACTAGCTAGTAAAACTACACAAGTGTTAGAAGCTGAGAAATCTTTATCGTTTTATGAGTCCTCTTAAGGATGATGACTTAAGAAATTGGTATACTAGGTTAAACTATAAAATAGAATGAGTTTTCTATATATGATGCTCTAGTTACCAATATTAAAAAAATGTATGATGACTTGAGGAGTGCTGCTGAACAAGGAAGTAATTGATCTACTATACAAAGCATTAGCAAAAAATCCAAATGCTTTGAATATAGAAGCTGAGAAATCTTTATCGTTCGTTGACAGTTGACACTCCATTGCACCTTGCTGCAATGGGGGGGCAAGCGGACTTTACTCTCGAGATAACGCGACTCAAACCCTCGTTTTCAAGGAAGCCAAACCCATCTGGGTTTTGCCCCATTCACCTAGCACTTCAAAATGGGCATAAAAGTACGGTCCTTAGGCTGATAAAAAAAGACAAGGACCTTGTTAAAGTACAAGGGAGAGAGGGTGTCACTCCCTTACACTATGTTGAACTAATGGGAGAGTTAGATCTTTTGCATGAGTTTCTTTTGGCTTGCCCAAAAGCCATCTTATCTCCTTATATCCTTTATTCTCTCTTGGATTACCAGATACAAAGGAATGTTTGGTAATTAGGCCCACATGCAATGATGAAAGAAGGGGAAGGAGAGAAATAAATATTTTGTTTTTTTATTTCAAAAATAGGGTAAACTATAGTTTTACATTTATATATTGAATATAAAATTACATATATTTATAGATATATTGAATTTCATATATTTAATTAAAATATTAATAAATTAATAAATAGATATTTCATAAATTGATAATAAATAGATATATTCTATTAATAAATAAGATATTAAAAAGGAAAAATGAAATATATAGAAATCAATAATAAATAAATTCAATTGAAATAACTATTTCTATTTTTTTTTATATATTCCATGTAGAAATGTAACACGACGAAAATAGACAATGTCATAACCGAACAGACTCTTTTTTTTTATTTTGCAATAATCACATATTATTTATTATTATTTTATTTTTGTGTTCTTTCTTTTTTTTTTTTGTCTCATGTAGTTTGGGGTAGTTTTTATTTTAGACTATCCACATGTTTATCATAAAATATAATGGAATTGAAAGTTCAGTTACTTAAATTAACCGAACCAATTACAATTATTATAGAAAAAGAATCGACCAAACCGGTTTGGTTCGGTTCGTAAAAAATATGCACACCCCTAATATCCTATAACTGATCTGACCCATCCAATTTTTTAACCAGAACATAAACTGACTAGGATTGTTTCAATTGTAGGTGAATTCGAGTTTGAACATTAAAAAATTGTTTTAGCATTTTCAGAATTGAAAAAAATGAGACCTAATTTTATAACACATGTTAATTAAATGGTGTTATTTTGAAATTTAACGTTTTAAGATTTTTTTGTCACCGAAATCTAACATGAATAAAAGTTTGTGTCATATTTTAAACTAGAAGATATCTGCGTCATTTAAACAAACTACATATGCGTAAGAAAGATTCTCAAATACAAAATACAATTTATTAAACTCTAAGTCCCTAAAGTTTTAAATGTCTATTAATTTAGTTTATTCCCTTAACTTTAGTCAAACTTCTGTTGGATCATATGACATGTAACGTTTTTTATAATATCAAAACTAATGCGATAGTTGATTTTATAAAAAACACATGCGGGTCAGGACAATTGAAGAAAGCTTAACAACATGTTAAGATGGACTAAGCTGATAATATTGAAGATTTTACATGAGCTGTAATTTTAAAGTTACAGATCATGCTGGATTTCAAAGTCGATTGAGAAGTTATCATGCTGGTCACGACACACCAAGAAAACTTAACAACATGTCAAGATGGACTAAACTAATAATGTTGAAAATTTTACGGACTAAAAATGATATAAATAAAGGGTCTAAAGGGACAGAATGTGTAAGCTTTACCCATTTTTTCCTTCTGTTCTTGATACGCTCTCTCTGGAAGTAATTGCTGAATTCAATTGTGATGAAGTGTAGGCCGTGAATATGTTGTTAGAGCTGAAAAATGTGAGAAATTCAGAGGGGTTGACACGGTTGGATGTTGCAGAGAGGTGGGAGATGTGACGGTCGGATGCCGGATTGATTAGGGAGACGCTAATGAAAGCGAGAGCAGTATTAAGAGGTGCAAATATTTTAATTGTACTACCAATATCTTTTACAAACTTATATGACTTATATGGAAAGAACGTTTTCTATTATGAAAATTTTATTGTACAAGTAGAAATTAAATGAGGAGTGGGTCAAATAATTGGCATTATTTAATTATGTTCATTACCAATGATATATTTAAAAATAGGAAAAAAAAATATGACATCTCCTGTGATTTATTTAAATGAGACAAACGTTTTTTTTAGTTTAAATGACATATAATGTCCCTCCATTATATGTGGCATTGCCAAAAACACACAAAACCGTTAAACTATAAGACTGTTTAATTAATACATAATATTAAAATTACCTCTCATTTTATTCTTAATTCTAAAAACGTTCAAACATATTACTTTTAATAGGTCAAAAAGCTGAGTGAGAAGTTATCATGCTCTACCTTCAAAATACTAATCCTCGAAGAGGCAGTACTAATTACTAATGAATGTTAAGAGATAATGCAAGTTTTTAGATTTGTATTGGAATAGGCTGAGCTTTATCGAATGACATAAAAATTTGGATTTGGCCCTCTCAATCTACAAGTTTGATTAAGCCAGAACTACGTAAATATTTCATTTGGGCAATCGGTCTAGAATTATACATTTTTTTCTTAATTTTTTTTTTCTATTATTGATTATTTTCTTTTCTTTGCATATCATCTATATGAAAAGCTTTTAATTTCGTAAATTTAGCGTTGCAAAAAATTAAATGAATAAAAAAATGGTCCCTATGTATGAATAGTTTTGGTTCTAAGATTAGAGTTTAAGGTAAGATATAATGTTGAGTAAATTTAAGATTGTTTATTTTCATATTTTTACTTGCCGATACAAGTCACGAGAATAATGAATAAATTTTATGTAATTGGTTCTCTCCACCTTAGCATATGCCATATGATTCTTACCAAATTTAATCAATTAATCGAATTTTCTAGGTAATTTTGTTAAATATTAATTATTATTTCATCTTCTTCATATAACTATTCCAATCATATAACTATTCCAAAACTAAATATATGATAGATGAATTCATACATATAATTAAGCCTCTCATGATGTCGTAAATCAAATCATATATATTACATCAACTCTTATGTAAAAAAAGATGTTGATTCATTTATAAGAATAAATAATTTGGCCCTAAAAGTGAGTGGTCATGCAACTTAATTAAAATTAAGACATTTTTAATATTTGATTATAAAGACATAGACTTAAATTTCTAATTGACTAAAGTATGTATCACTTATTCATAGATTATTATCTTATCACTAATTAAAATGATGAGTTATTTATATGTTAATTACTATATATTAATCAACTGTCATGTTAATCATCTATCAATTAATTTAATAAACCATTTAAATAAACAATAAACTACTATCTATAAGTTTTCTCTTCAATTAAAACTTAAAACAATAAATCATTTTATCGACAATGGGATTGGACCACTCACTCTCGCGTCGGCAAGTCAAAGTCCATTTCCTACCAACGGCTCTTTCTGCCTCCAGATCAATAGTACCTCACAATCCCATCAAAATACACGCTATCTATGACAAAATACCTCTTTCTTTAATATTTCAATTCTGTCTCTTTCGCTCTCTAGCTGTTTGGTGACCTATTCAATCGGAGCCTACATAGTTTCTCCTAATAAATCCTACATACTTCCTTACTCCTCATCCCATTACATTACTTAACACTCATTCTACATCTGTTTTTCTTTTCAGATGGATTGCCTTGTTCTTCCTTGTTCTATAATGATGAAAAGGTGGTGCGCTGGATCCCGGTTAGGCTATCGGCCTTTAACCGATGACGGGACAGAGCTGGAAAGTCTTGTCACCGTAGTGGCCGGAAAGGAGAAGAGGGTGTTCTTGGTTGACCCTTTTGTGTTAGAAGAGCACCCATTTCAGGTTTTGATTGAAAACATGAAGAAGACAAAACGGAAGGGGAAATTTGATATAAAAAGTAAGAAGAGGGTGATTTTTGTGGATGTTGATGCTATTTTGTTCGAACATATGTTGTGGTTGATGTATAATGATTGTTCTTCTTTGTTTAAGCTTAATGTAAAGGAGATTCTTGATTTTTATGCTTTAGATAGTTAGAGAAAAACAGAGCAAAACACAGAGGATACTCTGTTTCAATTCAATGGTGTTCGTAAGTAATAGAAAATATAATATGTGCTACTGAATAACATGCCTAAAAATAATGATTACTGACTAAATTAATTTTTTTTAGGTTACATTATTTCTGGATTATTTATTGGATAATTTTAATGTTTTATCTTATTTTTTTGTAGATTTTTATGTAAAAGTTTTTTTTTCTTTTGTCAAATAATTTTGAAGTAAGTATATATGTTACTTATACTATTTATAGACAAAATTGTGAAGATTATTTCAAGAAGTTGATGTTTTAGAGCTGAATAGTTCACTAAATTCATTAAATAATTAAATATTATGGTGGCAAAATAAATATGATTGTATAAAATCCAAGCCTTCTTTCATATTTATTTTCCCATCATTTTTTCGTTTCTTTCTTATGATGTGCAAATATACAAGTAATAAGCTACATATTGTTTTGGAAATTACTATTTTATTTAATGGGATCATAATTAAGCATAAAGGAATTATTTTGTGCTTTGTTATAATTTAAGTGTTTCACATGTTGAATCATATTAACATTTGATCTAGACTTTATAAATGAAATATGATCATTTTCATCGTTTTACAATTATCGAACCATTCTTATTCTAATAATAGGTTTTATCCATTAAAATATCAATAACAGATAGTTTTGTTTACGTAACTTTTCAGATATTTTTTTAATTACAAATGAATTTTAGCATTCACAAATAGTAGAAGGGGTTTCACAAAAAAAGGAACAAAAATTATTTCTAAAAGAATAAAAATATGATAAATACTTATTTTATCTTATATTCATTTTTGTTTCCAAAGATGAAAAGATATTAAAATTGAATGTTTTTCCAAATTATCTAAATTGAACAAAAACAAATTTTTAATGTTAAAAAATTAATGACAAAAAACATAAATAGGATTTAAAGATTATAACAAAAGTTTTTTCTTTTCATAAAAATCTTGGAAGAGAAGGTCCCACGTCTCTCTAGAAATCGTCTCTTTCCCGCAAGATTTTGTTCGAGCTCTTTGGCTGTTCTCATCGCTTCCTCGCCATTAGTGGGGCTCGGGGGGTTGGGCCGCGATTTCAGCAACTCTTAGAGCTCTAGCCTTTGCCCGAAAAAATGGTGGAAAGGAGATTTGTTCCTTGTTCTTCTATTGTTCTTTTCCATTGTGTTTTAGGTTGTCGGTGTTCTGCTTTAGGTGGGCAACGCTGTTCTAATCAGAGACATGGGTTTTTCTCTCTCTCGAATCCTGGAAACCCCATCCTCCGTCGCCACTGCTCTTCCTCGTCTGAATCGTGGACCTTGCAATGGCCAGAGGTCCATGTTTTTGCTCCATGATGCTTGGTGGTAGTCTTTCTGAGTCTGGTTGGCGACTTGTACCAAATTCTACATTGTTGAACCAATTTGAAGCTATGTCCTCCTGGAATCTACCATAGTCGCCGGGGACTCTGGTGAGGACTCTCAATCGGGCCATGGCGTGCGTCTTTGCATTCTATTCTCGATGGTATACCTTAGATTATTGTTAATGTGTTTAGTTTGGTGTGTTCATTAGTTAGACTGTGATGGTGTAGGTGTGTATGCTATGTTCTGGTTTTGGTTTGATCTGTTTTTTCCATCTGATTTGGAATTCCGTCATGCATTGGTGTTTCCGATCATATTATTTGTCTTATTTGTTTCGTTGGTTTGCATCATGGTGTGAGGGTATTATTGTTGTATCTAACCTTATACTTTGCACTACAATACTTTGCAACATATGTCACTTGTATAAATATAATATATTAATTGAATATAGTTATATTTTAAAAAAATTAATAAGAATTTAACGGCTGAAAAGAAAAATTAAAATTTTTCCATCCATTTTAATAAGATACCCTCTGGCCTCTATTTTATGTACCTGATTAAATATAAGACTTTCTACAAGAGTAATTATATAATAGATAGTTAATAAAAATAGACTATAACTTAAATAAATATAAACTATAGTCACTCCTTATGGACCCACTAAATAGTTGTAGACATAAAAATTTTTATTAAATAAAACAATATTCTTACAAATTTTCTGGGGAAAACATCAAGAATCGGTAACTTCTAGGAAAATAAATAAAAATAGTTAAAGATAAAATATATAAAAACTAGCCACACCAATTTTTTTAAAAAAAATGGACGCAAAATTATGCCTCATGTGCGTCAAGGAATTTTGAATGTAATTTTTATAAAATTTATATAATATAAACAATATATAAAAAATATACTGCATTTATTACGTAAGTGTATTTTACCTTCAAACACACACACATATGTAATAAATTTCGTGTGTGAATTTATTTGTTTGAAAAGCGTGCCAATGGCTTTTTTTTACATTTTTTTTTATACCTGTGAGCATTTTGATTATGTTTTTAAACATAACATATTTACATTCATTACTTTTTCATAGGCGTAAGCCCAATAAGGAAGAGAATCATGGTTGTAGGAGTATCCATTATGGGCTTCTTGGGTTGAACCAAAGATAGGCCATCTGAAAGAACAGATTTCAGGTCAAGTTCAATATTTAAAGTCTGCTTCTCTCTCATGACATGGATGGACATAGTGACCAAACAACATGACATGGATTGACATTTTGAACAAACAGTTACATTTTAAGCCCGTGGATTCTCGTCGCAGTATCTTTAACTCTTTAAAGTAGTATTTTTAAAAAAGTGCATCCTTATTTGTGCCTGTCCTATTGAGAACCAATTATTTTAAGAAGCGAATGCAGTGAAAATAACGAATATAAAATAATAATAATAATAATCATCGAAAATCGAAAATGTGTTTAATAGCAGCATTCAAAAAGTGTTTGATTTAAGTTTATTTATCGATTTCTTTAGTGAATAATAAAGAAATATAGTTTATGATTCCTCAACACATCATCATTGCACACAATATCTATTACTTGAGACTCGTAAAAGTTGATTATAAATAATCAACTATATATCCACAATGCCAATTCTCTTGAGCCCTAACCCAAAAGAGGAGATCCTAAATGCATGAGTACTTGTACAACACTAAATCGGATGTAACAGTCTTAATCATTATAGTTTTCTCATAATGTTTACATTTTTCAATATCATAAACTATTCATTGGAAATGCGATCTATGCATTTAATTTCGTTTCATTTAATCTATGTATAATATTCCTTTAATTAACTACTTGATTACATATAAAATATTAAATTGATCTCTTGATGTTCTTCCTAAAATTGGTAACTTTGAAATTAAACTGAGGCCCTCTCTAAAACAGACAACATTTTCGTCTCGATCATGTCTAAAAGAAACCCTTAAATAATTTTTATTCATGTTGATACTTTTTGTTTATAACGATGATCTTAGATGCTATTTTGTTTGGTTGAATGGCTTTGAAAGGATTTGTGAAAATGAACGACTCATTATATGCATAAACTTAAAAATAATTTGTTACATCGATGATTTGTAGACCATAACTTTTTATATTATTAATCATAGTCAGCATTTAATTTATACAACTAGATGATAGAAACTAGAAACATTGATCGCAATAGATAAAACAATCATCAGTATCAAGAGAACGAACAGAAGAAGTTTTGAAAATTGGTTACAATACTCAATAGATTTGTAGGTCACAATACTCAATAGCTTCAATCAGATTTTTTAACTAGGTTTGCTTCTATCTTCTGTCCTATTAAAGAATATTCAAGTCCTAATTAATATATTCATCAGCAATAGAGTATAATAGTTAAAGAGATGGTTGCTGATTAAAATTATAAATTAATCCAAATGAAATAAAGTAATTCACGGATTCAAATCATACACATTTGTCAATCGACTTTTTTGAAGAACTTATTTATTAAATTTGCTGCCTAGTTTGTTTAAATCCATGCCTAAGCACTTTTCATAATCAATGGTACCTTTCCCATCAAATAATCATTAAGTAAAACCCAACTAATCAGCTTCTAACTGATTAAGATCAATAATGGAACAATTGCAATGCATGTGGTGTAGAGTAATGCTCTCTTAGTATATAACTATCCTTAACAAATTAATTCTGAAGCTTGACATACTAAATTTTACTAACGATTTATGCTTGGCTTTAGGTTTTGGGTCACCTCATAGAACATTTTTTTTGTCATGGGCAGCATGAAAAATTTATTGGAATCTAATTTCAGATAACATTAAGGCAAAGCCTCACTATATATGATTAGTTAGCTAACAACTCCGGTCAACTATATAAAACATCGAGATATAATATTTAAGACATTTTAGAAAGCACAATATTTCAATATGTACTATTGCGTTGATACCTATTGCAAGACAATCCCAAGAAAACATTTCAACTAAACAATAATTGATAATAATTAAATTAGTCTTAATTTCTGATATTTTAGTTCTAATTAGGAGATTATTTTATGAAATGATTTAAGCGCAATTAGTACCCAACTAGAAGTAGTATTTAAAATAAACAAGGAAATTAATAAAAAAACATATATACTAAGTATAAAAAATAAAGATAGAGGAATAAGTGTCTCCAAACACATTGCAAAGCATAAAAAAATATTTTAATGTATCTTTTACATTAATAAAATTCATTCAAATGGGAAAACCATTGTAGAAAGTGTTAATTTCCTCCCTTGAGACTGAACCTGTTCTTAAATTACATAACTTTAAGCATTTTGTTGGAATCCTAATTGATAAGCATAAATCAATGCTTATGGCATATATCAATTCCTAATGTAGGTCTTTTATTGGTATTGACTCCTCTTGTAGTATATTTTAGAATAAGCTGAAATCAATATATATATGTTTGTGTGTGTCTATGTATGTATTGATTTAATCACCCAAAAATGTCACTACACCAAACCTTCTCGGTTATTGAGAAAATAATCTCACATCGACTATGTAGAAGTATTAGGCTAAAAATATAAACTTATACCAACTCTCAACTCTTAACTTAACTTTTAAATTGAGTTAGGCTCTAAAACATCAACATGGTATCAGAGGCTCTTAAGACAAAAGTCAAGCAAGATTAAACCTATACTATATTTTCACATGATAAAGATCCGTGTAGAGGCCAAAGGTCGTGAGCGACAAATCCGGCAAAACAACTCAAAAAATAAAGAAGTATCGTTAATTTCTTCATGCTCGTTCCAAGTTCAAAGTACCATTTGTACAAATAAGAACCCCCTTCGTTATATGATTTCTAATTCATATAAGTAGATATAGGATTTATGGAGCAATTACTTAGAAGTACATTTTGTGCAACAATCCTTCCTATCTGATAAAAAAGGGTATTATGATCCTGAACCGATCTTACGTGGGATAAAAAATCTCAAATTTGTCTATGATGAGCAGATCTAATTATATTAGTGTCTATAATGAATTTCTATAGCGTAATACTAATCGGGCCTCATTGGTAAAGGATACAAGATCTCGTACATTGGAACCATTGGTTATGGATCCGAATCCATTAGTATGGAACATTTTCCTTTCCAAGTGAAATCCCCTAGTATATGAAAGAGTGAAAAAGAGTTTTCGTTGTTGTGGAATACGAAGCCTTCGTATTTAATGCATGTATTTAATTTATTCGGAGCTATTAGAGCGGGATCCACTTTTTGGGAAATATGAGTCGACGCAATAACAAGAATATTTTTAGTGGAACAGCTTTCACAACCCTTGGAGATATAGTTCACTAATAGACCGAGGGATAAGTAATTCGACTCATTCACATCCAGATCATGAATGTTTGAAATCCATATTATGCAAAATGTAAAAGTATTGGGCTAAGTGTATAAATTTAGAGCAACCATCAACTCTTAAGTCAGCTTTTAAATTGAGTTAAGCTCTAAAACGTCAACATGGTATCAGAGGCTCTTAAGACAAAAGTCAAGCATGAATGCCCGTACTACATTTCCACGTGACAATGATCAAGCAAAAGACTGGCGTGCACGTGACGGGTGATATTGGGGAAATAATCTCACATCGGCTAAGTAAAAGTATTGGACTAAGAATATATGTTTAGAGCAACTCTCAACTCTCAAGTTAGTTTTTGAGTTGAGTTAGACTCTTAAAACTTCAACACCAGTACAGTAAAAAGATAATATATATACATATACATATATATACCTAGAAACGCACAAAATATAAGGACTAAAAAGTCAATACAAAAAATTATATAATGTTTTCGCTTACCACATTGATATTTTAGATCAAATATATAAAATCATAGTTTGAAATATTTGTGTGGTACCAAGAAATGTTATGTTATCAAGAACAACTTCATTCAAGTTTTTTTTTCTTCATGACTATTCCTTCCTATATGAAAAACCAGCTTTAGATGAGAAGCAAAATGCACAATACATAGAGATTTAATCCCTTCATTAAAAAAAAGACACAAATGTTGGAGCTTAATTTCGAAAATCACGAAAGTCAGCTTGAGCTTCAGTGTTATATGGTAAGGCACATGAACCTACGTTTCCTCCAACAAAAAGAATATCTTAATTATAAAATCCTTGGCATTTCAGTAATAAATGTACAGAGTGTTTTTTATATTTCATGGTACCAATGCAAAAATAAATAAATAAACAAATCCCCATTTATTACCCAATCCTAAGAGAATTCTACTTCAAACACAAAAGCTCTTAATTAATGAAGTAAAAGTGTTATTTTGTGTAAATTAAATTAATGTTCAAACCATTTGTTTTAGATCAGAGAAGAGTACTAATTGCACCATTGAACAGGGAAAGACTATTTTTCCAAATATCACATAGAGATTGAAGAACCCAAAAGAGAAAGAAAGAGGGAATGAGGAAAGAAAACTATAACAATTAACATAGAAGAGAATAAGGAAAGAAAGAAAGATGGATTGATGATTTTGAATTCCATGAAAATTTTCTGACCTTTTCTTTGTCAATCCAATCCAATTTGACTTTCAATGAATTTCACAATCTTTTTCTCAACCAAATATCAGTCAATATTTCAACAAGAGAACAACCAGCAGCAGCGTCCAAATCCCCAAAACACCCTTGTTTCTTCCTCACATTTACTCAAAAGGAACTCCGAGCTGCTGAATTATTACCACCACTCCATCCATCAACTGGCAACTGAACATTCTGCATATTGAGCGGCAAGTTAAAGAAAGGAAGCCCCGACGAAGGATCGGGATATGGGTTATTAGCGGAACCGCCTCCTCCTCCACTACCTCCTCCTGTCCCCTGAGATCCCGCCTGCTGCATCTGCAACTGCTCCTCCTCATCCAACGGCAGTCTCTCGTATGCCACATTAGTAAACGATGATGCAATGATAATAACCGGCCCCGCCGCTATCAACTCCCCAACCACACTGCCTCCGACCACCTGCCCTTGTCCACCCGCCAAAAATATAGTCAGACTAGTTGCCCCTGGAGGAGCTGGCGGCGGCAAAAACGACCCGGAAAGCGATAGTATCTCGAATCTCCCATGTAGGGTTACAACTGCACCAGCGGCCGCTGGCTGCCTTAACGTAACGTTATTAACAGTTCCACTCCCGCTCAAGATACAGATCCCGCGCTGTCGACGACGAGCGTAAGTAGCAACGCTATCAAAAACGTCACAGCCATTACCGACCTCGAGAATATGAGCGCGTAACGTGTTGGCGCTCTCGCGCGTTATGATGACGGGCGGTTTCGACTTGTTTTTGGAACCGGGTGGGCGGCCACGAGGACGACGAGCAACGATATCGCCTGGGCCCACGTTGCCGGTAATTAGGTCAAGGCTATGGTTTGACATTCCATCATGATCATGGTGATCGGAGGAGGAGAAGTGGGGTTGATGGGAGTTGTGATCGTCCGAGTCGGGTTGGTGATGTGGCAGAAGGGGTTGTCTTTGGATATGCAAGTCAGGTCTGTGAAGAGAGTGAACATAGCGATTGCCTAAATCCAAACCAGCCATAGATACATCAAAGAGATAAAAAAAAGAAAAAGAAAAGAAAGGAAGGTGGAAACAGAAAACAAGGGAAATTATTAAAAATGAAAGAGGGAAAATTAAAATAAAAGAGAGACACTGATTTGAGGGATTGAGAGGAAATTAAGAAATGTTTTCTTTTTTGTTTATTTAAAATGAAGAAATATACATAGTAAAAGAAAGACAGAGAGGAGAGATGGGGAACTTGGAGACTGAGATATTGAAAAGAGGATTTTTAAGAAAACAAAACAATGAGAAGGAAAGAAATATACAAAGGGGATGGAGTGCAGAGAAAGAGAAGGGAAGAAGAAGAGAGAGAGAAAGAGCGAGAGAGAGAGTCATGAATTTCTCTTACCTCAAAAGTTTAAATATTTTATAAAATAATAATTAGTTGACATTATTTATTTCTCTTTTAAGTTCTCCCTTTGTTAATTTGACAGAGGAATTAGTGTTCATGCTAGTTTGACTCTCACTTTCTGAGCGTGGATTAAACGCGAAGTTCAAAGTGATTTCATATTTATTTTTCCTTCTCTTTTAAAGAATGAGTTTATATATACTTTACTGTGTCTTAAAAAATTAATTTTATTTGGTATTCATGAAAATTTATATTAATTTTAAACTAAGTTCGTTTTTTGCATTAAAGTAGGGTGTATATTAATTCTTAAACGACCTAAGTTATGTGTATGTATGAATTTATAAATAACCTGACCTTTTTTTCTTTCAAATAATAATCTAAGTTTTCTTTACTTACTTTACTAATAAACACTATCTCATTACACATCTTATGTCGAGAGTTGTCTCTCTTAGTGAGAGTAGTTGTCTCTCTTAGCTTCAGACTCTAGTATGGAAGACAAAGTAATGGGACATTCAAATATAGAGAAAGTTGATCAAGACTTGGCTGAACATCTTGATTAGTTCAGCTTAACAGAGAAAAAAATAAGCGAGGTGGTGATTTCGAGGGAGGCTGCGTACGGGAATGTGGAAGTCAGTAGGTTGAGAATCCTTGGGAGATCATTTGCAGACAGAAGGTATAACTTCTTTGGACTTAAAAGAGCCTTATCAAAGGCTTGGAGTGTGGAGTATGAAATCTGATTTGTTGAAGTTGGTAAGGATGTTTTTTAGATCTTCTTTAAAAACAACACAGAATTAAACTTTGTTGCCGGTAACGGACTATGGTTATTCGAAGGAAACGTATTTGACGTTAAAATGCGACGACCAGGAATGACGTTGAATACCGAAGAATTTAGGATTCTAGCTGCAAATGCATGACCTCCCCCTTGAATGTATGGGGGGAAAAGTTGGGAAATGATTGGAAGTAAAGTAGGAAGAGTTATTAAATCAGAGAAGAGTTATTCGAATGATGGGTTTGAACTCAATCGCTTTATACGAGTTAAAGTAGAAGTTAACATATCCGAGCCTCTGTTGAGGGGAACGTATGTCAACTTTGATGGACGGAAAACTTGGTGCTTCTACAAGTATGAACGGCTTTACAGGTTCTGCAATTTCTGTGGAAGAATTTTTCACCATGGAGATGAATACCCCCAAATTAAAACTAACAGTAACCTGGATGGTGATGGTAAGTATAAAAAAGAAGAGTACAGAGACAAGCTTAGGAAATCTACAGTGAGAAGCCATGGACAAGGACGGGGAAAATCATGTTAGACATCCCAGTCGTGGTAGAGGAAATCAGCTGGATAATTACAATCAACACTACATCGGTGGCAGCCAGATATCCTCTAGTGCAGGCTGAATATTCTCTAGAGAGCCATACCTCTATTCCAGATTTTCAGAGATTTGTTAGAGAAAAGAATACTTCTTCACCTAATCTTGTAGGGATCATTCCCGAAGTCTATTATCAAGGGGATGGTTTGGGTGATTTGTTTAAAGGTGATGTGACAAAATCTAGGGGGTTTATGGAGAATACCCCTATGGATAATTTAGGAATGGCTGGAACCTCAATTACTGAAGATGCGGATTCTTTGAGGGAGAAGATGAGTCATTTGAAAATGGGTCAATTGAGCCAAGCTGAGTTGGTAAATATGAAAGTTAAAGGACTGACTTCAACGGAGGAGAATTTAATGGACCCCTCTTTTAATTCAACCGCAATATCAAAAGGCAACCTAGATGACCCATTTGATCTGGGCCCAGTTATGTAAAAAAATTTAAGAAAGAGAAATGGCATGTAAGAAACAAAAGAGGAGATTAAGCCAAAGAGGAAATTAAGCCCACGTGTTCAGGCATCCCCTCTCATTATCCACGTGGAGGATTTTAATTTTAAACCGCTTAAGGGACATCCAAGCTCAGAACTGGGTTAACTATGAACCCAGTCTTCTAAGTATGAAACATAAAAAAGAACACCATTTAGCTGAAGAGTTATAAGTAGAATAGGACTTCTAGAAATTGAAGAAAAGCAAGGGAGATGGTGATGTTCAGGAAGCTGCTGTTGAAAAGGTCGAGGAAGCCGGCCCCAAGGTACGTCTTGAAGGCTCTAGTGTGGAAATGTCAGCGTGTAGGGAACCCCCAACGGTTTTCTCATTGCGAGGGCTCTCCAAAACCCATTCTCGGATCTTGTTTTTCTGTTAGAAACGAAAAATAAAAATGAAGCAGTTAGCAATCTGAAGCATAAAGTTGGTGGAGCCGGCTGTGTAACGGTGGATCCAATTAGAACAAATGGGCCCTTGCTATTTTTTGGTCAGACAACTCTATAGCCTCACTGATCAAATATGGAAATTTCTTTTTGGAAATTAAGATCTTTGATAGCTCTAAAGCTTTCTTTTGGAGGCTCTTTTGTGCTTTATATAAGTACTCAAATTCCATCCGTCAATCACAACTGAAAATCCTCTCGGATCGTATAGGGTCCTGCCAAGAAGCTTCATTTGTAATGGGGGACTTCAATGATATAATGAATCCATCGGAGAAGCAAGGGGGTTTAGATCGAGGTATCTCTAGTTTTTCATGCTCAAAATTTTGCTTATAGTTATGATCCTCTGGATATTGTCTTTGTTGGTGCTCTCTTTACTTAGGTGAATAGGAGAGATAAAAAAGCTTTAATCAAGGAACGTCTATATAGATGTTTGGCTCACCGCAGTTGGTTGGATTTATGCCCGAATGCTAAACTCCTCCAATTAGCAGCTCATGGGTCGGGTCATTTACCTTTCTTGTTGGATACCTCGGATGAATATAGGAAATTCAAGCCCATTTTCATATTCGACTGTAGATGGAGTCAACATGATGATTATCGTTCTCTTATTGAGAAAACTTGAAAGGATCGAAAGACTAATTTTGACACTAATACTATTATCAATATGCTTGATTCAATTCAAGGAGCCTTGATTGACTGGAGAAAAAAGAACTCTAATGCCAACTCTAAACTCTTAATTAAAGAGTTATCGCAACAACTTAATTTGTGTGATAACAAGGAAGGGGATCCAAATTTTCTAAGAATTAGAGAGATGGAAAATAAGTTGAGGGATGTTGTATTAGAAGAGGAAGTTTATTGGAAGGACCGAGCTCAGATTGATTGGCTTCGCAATAAGGATAGGAACACATCTAATTTCAATGTGAGAGTGAAAATGCAAAGGAGATTGCTTAAAATTCAAGGTCTTGAGGATAATGAGGGAATTTGGCATACTGATTTTAACAAAATCCAAGATTTGGCATTGAATTACTTCCATAATCTTTTCAAATCTTTTAACTCACCTTCTGATTCTATTGATGCGGCTATTAGTTCCCTCTCTCCCATAATGATCTCAACAGATATGGAGATGCTGGACAAAGATGTTAGTGAAGAAGAAATTTTGGGAGCTATTCGCGCTATGTACCCGATCAAAGCCCTGAGACTGGATGGGTTTACAGTTGCCTTCTTTTTGCAACACTGCAAAATTGTTTTAATAATATATTAGAATTACATAAAAAAAATTGACCATTTTCCCCTACAATAAATATGACATTCTACAAGAAACAGATATCCTCGTGAAAAGTAATCCACATGAACCTTGTGACCCCTATGGTATCTTGCTTTTTACAGGGTTATTCGATTCCTCTAGAACGTTATTTAATAATGTTTTCAGATCCTTGTTGAATGTATTCAACAAGTGTTTTTAATAATTTTGAATTAACTATAGGATTTTTAATACTTTTAGTGGCATTTTATAAATGTTATTTTTTATAGTCAATTTACATGTACTTGATTTACATACATATTTAATACAATAAAAATTATATAACAACATCAATGAGACGTTTAATAACATTAATAATTTATTTCACTTTCACAAAAATACAATACAAAACTAAAAAATATCCAAAAATATCATCACTAAGTCTAATCATCCACATATCATCATCATTTATTCTAAAACATTAAAAGCATCTAAACGTTTCATAAAATACTACGTAATAACCTTAAAAGTTCACTAAAATATCATATAAAGCCTAAAGTCTAGTTCTTCAAACTTTGCACGTCCATGTTCAATAGCCTTAAGTGATTGTTGGTCCTTCATTAAAAAGAGAACTGAGTTACCAACATTGAACTAAGTTAACACATAAAAAATTAATGCTAGTTAATCTACTTCATATTAATAAGCAAATGAGCATATAAATAGAATAAGTACTCACAATTCGCTGCAAAGATGTAAATAGGATAAGTACTCCCACTTGAGTCCATAGAAAAGCAATACAAAAGAGTTATTGTAAATGAGAAAATGATCCAAAGAATGAAAATGAAGACCATACTTTTTCTATGTTGCCGCAAAAAACAACTCATTACTCATCCAAGACAACATTCCTGGAAATAAAGAAGCAATATGGGCTAGTGAAAGATAGTACCTGTAAACGTTTTTAGATACTATGTATCAACTCTCTAACAATAATATATTGTTTTTGTCACAGACTCACAAATTTTCATCCAAATGAACAAAACTGCAAAGCTAATGACTTCGTAATAGTTTCAAAATACAAAAAACATAGTTTTGTTTTAAATTTAATACCAAAAACTGTGAAGAAAACATACAGTCCAGGCGAGTAGTAATCATCGGATCCCAATTTTTAAAAATGAAAAACAAATACGACAAATAAGTATTTTCTACTCTGCATCAGTAAAAAATGAAGAACAAAATCCAAAGGCTAGAGAATATAAGAGATTGAAAGTCATACATAGTATACGGTCATGGAAGAGGTAATCAGCCGGATAATTACAGTCAACACTACATCGGAGGCACCCAAATATCCTCCGGTGCAGGCTGAATCTTCTCCAGAGAGCCATATCTCTATTTTGGATTTTCAGGGATTTGTCACAGAAAAGAATGCTTCTTCACCTAATCTTGTAGAGATCATTCCCAAAGTATATTATCAAGAGGATGGTTTGGGTGATTTTTTTAAAGGTGATGTGATTAAATCCAACTTAGTTTGTGTAGAATACCTCTATGGATAATTTAGGGATGACTGGAACCTCAATTACTAAAGATGCCGCTTCTTTGAAGGAGAAGATGAGTCATTTGGAAATGGGCCGATTGGGTCAAGTTGTGTTGGTGGATATGAACGTTAAAGGATTAACTTCAAAGGAGGAGAATTTAATAGACTTCTATTTTAATTCAACAACACCATCTAAAGGCAACCTGGATGACTCATTTGATCTGGGCCCAGTTATCTAAAAAATTCAAGAAAGAGAAATGGCATGTAAGAAACAAAAGAGGAGATGAAGCCCACTTGTTCAGGCCTCCCCTCTCATATTCCTCATGAACATGATTGGAAGTAAAGTAGGAAGAGTTATTAAATCAGAGAATAGTTATTCGAAGAGAGGGTTTGAACCCAATCTCTTTACATGAGTTAAAGTAGAAGTTAACATATCCAAGTCTCTGTTGAGGGGAACGTATGTCTACTTTGATGGACGAAAACATGGTGCTCTCTTCAAGTATGAATGGCTTCCCAGGTTCTGCAATTTATGTAGACGATTTTTTCACCATGGAGATGGATGCCCCCGAAATAAAACTAACAATAACTTGGATGGTGATGATAAGTATAAAAAAGAAGAGTATGGAGACAACCTTAGAGCCTTTATTAGCAGGTTTCAGGAAATTGGCAATGAGAACCATGGACAGGGAAAGGGAAAATCATGTTGGACATCCCGGTCGTGGTAGAGGAAATCAGTAAGAAAGTTATAGTCAACATTATTCAATGGCTGCCAGATATCCTCCAGTGCATGCTGAATATTCTCCTGAGAGCCATATCTCTATTCTAGATTTTCAGGGATTTGTCAGAGAAAAGAATGCTTCTTCACTTAATCTTGTAGAGATCATTCCCGAAGCCTATTTTCAAGGGGATGGTTTGGGTGGTTTTTTTTAAAGGAGATGTGATAAAATCCAAGGGGTTTGTGGAGAATACCCCTAGAAACCTCAATTACTGAAGATGTTGTTTCTTTGTGGGAGAAGATGAGTCATTTGAAAATGGGCCAAGCTAGGTTGGTGGATATGAAGTTCAAAGATTGACTTTAAGGGAGGAGAATTTAATGGACTCCTCTCCTAATTCAACCACAACATCTAAAGGCAGCTTGGATGACCCATTTGATCTGGGCCCAGTTATCTAAAAATTCCAGAAAGATAAATGGCTTGTAAGAAACAAATGAGGAGATTAAGCCCACACGTTCAAGCTCCCCTCTCATTATCCACGTGGAGGATTTTAATTCCAATCCCTTTAAGGGACATCAAGCTCAGAACTGGGTTAACTATGAACCTAGTCTTCTAAGTTTGAAAAGGAAAAAAATCTTTATTTAGCCGAAGAGTTGCAGACAGAATATGACTTCAATAAATTGAAGAAAAGCGATGGTGATGTTCAGGAAGATTATGTTGAAAGGGTAGAGGAAGCCGGTCCCAAGATATGTTGTGAAGGCTCTAGTGTGGAACTATCAGGGTGTGGGGAACCCCCCCCCCCCCCCCCCAAATAATTTTCTCATTTCGAGGGCTCTCCAAAACCCATTCCCGGATCTTATTTTTTCTGTTAGAAATGAAAAAGAGAAATGAAGTAGTTAGAAATTTGAAGCATAAAATTGGTGCAGTTGGCTGTGCAACTGTGGATCCAATTAGAACCAAAGGGGGCCTTACTGGTTTTTGGTCAGACAACGCGATATCCACACTGATCAAATATGATGTTTTCTTTTTGGAAATTAGGATCTTTGATAGCTCTAAAGTTTCCTTTTGGAGGCTTTTTGTGGTTTATATAAGTACTCTGATTTTATCCGTCAATCACAACTAGAAATCCTCTCGGATCATATAACGTCCTGCTGAGAAGCTTCGGTTGTAATGGTGGACTTCAATGATCTAAGGAATCCACGGAGAAGTAGAGAGGTTTAGACCGAGGCATCTCTTGTTTTTTTATGCTTCAAAGTTTTTCTCATAGTTGTGATCTTCTAGATATTGGCTTTGTTGGTCCTCCCTTTACATAGGTGAATAAGAGAGACAAAGAGGCTTTAATCAAGGAATGTCTATATGGATGTTTGGCTCACCATAGTTTGCTGGATTTATACCTGAATGTTAATCTCTTCCACGTAGCAGCTCATGGGTCTGATCATTTACATATCTTGTTAGGATACCTCAGATGAATATAGGAAATTCAAGCCCATTTTCAGATTCGACCGTAGATGGAGTCAACAGGATGATTGTTGTTCTTTTATTGAGAAAACTTAGAAGGATCAAAAGACTAATTCTGACAATAATAATATTGTCAATATGCTTGATGCAATTCGAGGAGCCTTCATTGATTGGAGAAAAAAGAACTCTAATGCCAGCTCTAAATTCTTAATTAAAGAGTTATCGCAGCAACTTAATTTGTCTTATAACAAGGAAGGGGGTCCAGATTTTCTAAGAATTAGAGCTGGAAAATAAGCTGAGGGATGTTATATTAGAAGAGAAAGCTTATTGGAAGGACCAGGCTCGCATTGATTAGCTTCACAATGGAAATAGGAACACATCTTATTTCCATGCGAGAGTGAAAATGCAAAAGAGATTCCTTCAAATTCAAGGTCTTGAGGATAATGAGGGAGTTTGGCATATTGATTTTAACCAAATCCAAGATTTGGCATTGAATTACTTCCATAATCTTTCAAATCTTTTAACCCACCTTCTTAGCTCTCTTTCTCCCATGCTGAACTCAACAGATATGGAGATGCCTGACAAAGATGATTGTGAAGAAGAAATTTTGGGAGCTATTCGTGATACGCATCCCATCAAAGCCCTGAGATCGGATGGATTTATAGTTACCTTCTTTTTGCATCACTGCAAAATAGTTTTTAATAATATATTAAAATTAGATATATGATTTTGATCATTTTCCCTCTCTCTAATTATTTGAAGATGTGTGTCTTCTTTTGACTCTTGGCCCTTTGGAATTCTTTGTAAAAAAAAAAAAGAAACAACTCCCATCTCTTCTCAAGTCCTTTAATGTATAACTATTGATATCAATAAAGATCACTAGGTTTGGAAATCTTATAAGAAGCTAAACTCTTGTAAAGTAAGTGAAAAACAAAACAACCAGATAAATAGAGAGAATTTAACATTGATGTCTTATATTACCTTAATAATTTCGAGCTGAAACCAATAATTGCTAGTAAAGACGATTGTGAGAGTGAGAGAGACCCAAAATATGTGCTCATTATAATAGAAAATGCATAATAATCTTTTAGTACAAGTGCTTGCTTAATGTGATATTGCATCTACATAAGTAATGTATGTTCGAGTTAATCAAGTTACATGTGTATTTGAGAAAAATTATTAGAGGATTTATGATATTTCTTAACATTATACACATAACAACGAGAGTTTAATCGTTGCGTGAGAAACGTGATTCTCCATATAACCACTGATAAACTTAACCTTTCGTCGACATAGCTTTATGCTAAGAAAAAAATTGACTTCTCTCTTTACATCTTGGCAAGTTTCATGCATTCTTAAAGCAATTAATAAATTAATAATGAAAAAAGCATATTCCATAGCTAAATCAATTAGCTTAACGCGAAATGAAAGGGGAGCGTGGAGATGCCATCTATGAATTAATTTTTGTTTGATCTAATGTTGCATACAACATTTGAGCTAATGAACCCTAGTCGAGGGGAGTGCGTGGGTGGACCCATATGAGATAAATTAATTAATTTTTTATTTTTCTGGGGTTCCAAATTAGATGTTAAAATTATTTGACAAAAAGTTAGAGGTTATAATTAACTGTGGTTTACGAGTTATTCTAATATGACGGTCGTCTGACCACTAATCTATGTCATTTTATAAAGAAAATTGCAATTAGTTGTTATTATATTGAATGTGTGATCTAGTCACGATTATATTCGAAATAAAAGAACAAATAAGCGATTAGATGACGGAAAGTCTGGTTTCTCACTAAACAATTTGATGGGTTAAGGGAAGTTGACCATAAATTGGGTTTAGTTGGAGCTTGAGGAGAGAGAGAGAATTTTTTAATGTAGAAAACAAGAGGGGAAATGGGCAAGTGGAAGATGGTGCTACGGCGGATGGGTCCCTCTTTTGTCTTCTTATCAAACCCTTGGACGGCCATTTTCTAATTGCTTTTAGCCTCTGTGTTTTCTTTACTTGACTGGCTCAACCTCTCTAGTAATGTGCCCCACCACAATCAAATAGTTTGATGTTATCGTGAAAAATTCTATGATACCATAGAGGTATCCATATCGGATAGATATAGATTTTAGAAATTGATTCATCATTCATCTCATCATCTCATGAAAGACTCTTATAAATACTCAATTCAATGGTGATCATCCTCAGTAGTACCATACCATGACTCTATCTATTTCTTCTTTTTGTCCCCTTTTCTCTATCAATTATTTCTTGACCTCTGTCAAGGTTGTCATTTTATGGCATATTCATGTATAGGTTTTCTTCCATTTCACATAAGATAGTTTTTTCAACATTATTATTGATCAACTATAGTAATATTTATCTTCTCTATGTCGTTATCACATGTAATCTGAATCCTTTACACCATTAATTGTACCAAAATAAGACATGTTGTTCTCTTAATTTGAATTATTAATAGTTTTGATAATCTCAAATTAATATGTTTTTTGTGTTAGAATATTCTATCTAACGAAATAATCCTTTAGGTGAAGAATTTTACAAATTATTTTGGAGAACTCCGAATTTAAATGATTTGATGTCATATATACATTTTTTTCTAATATAAGATCTCATTCATTTTTGTCATTAAAATATGGACAAACATTGACAATCCGAAGCCAGTGAAACCTGCTAGCTGTGAAGTGTGAGCCTCAACACAAGCTAAAACAGACTTGCTGATGGTCATGTCATTTGGGTGACAAAGTTGACCTGAAGGGTCAGGACAATTATGTCTTTTTATGAGTGGGCTCTTCACACGTACCAGTACTTATCCAAGAACTGTCAGAAAACATACGACATTAAATATTTAGTACAGAAAATATTTCAGTTACGTCGATACTTCAAAAGATCCTTATGACATGACTATCAAATTTAAGAGTATTTTGCTACTAGTTTGACACCCAAATATACCTCCTATATCACGCGACTACCCAACCCAAGAATAATAATCATATTTATAAAAAAAAAATATAAATGGTTTAAAGTAATACAACTGAAAAACAAACAAAAAATTAAAACAATTCAGAAGAAAAATCTAACTTAAGGGGTACAACGTTTAAACCAACTAAAAACCTGCAGGAAAAATCTTAGCTGGAAAAATTGCAACCGTAACTACTGAAAGCAGTAATATGACAAATGGTTCATATCACAGGCACCAAAGACTATATATGTTTTTTAATTAAATTGATAACCCAATATGAGTCTCATCCAGTGATTTATTTCATGTCATGTTAATTTCAGTGATGAAACAATCTAACAGAGATCGGAGAAAATGATCTCAGTCATTAGTTAACTGAATCATTGAGGAAGCCTATATTTATAGTAGTTTTAGTATATGTATAAAACTTATTCAAGAAGGAACAAATGAAGAGAGTTAATACCCACACTTAGCTAAACTCAAGTTTACATCATGTGCACAATTCTTGAAGTGAAACAGTTAAGTAATTTACTTGAACTGTCAAACTGACTCAAAATAATTAAGCAGCTTAAACTATTTTGAATCAGTTTAGCCACCGATGAGTCTTCTCACATTCTATGCTCAACTATTATCTTAACATACCCCCTCAAGCGTAAAGGACATATAACGACTGGAAGATTTCTCTTAAGATAGTTAAACCTTGGGTTTGAAAGTGCCATAACTAGCAAAATGCTATACTACTCAATGGATGGTACAAAATTAACTTGGAGCTAATTGTGTTGGACTTTATCTAGGATGAAATTAATGTCTAACTAAAAATATTTTGTTCTTGCATGTAAAAATCGATTTGACGCAAGTGCCAAGGAACTAATCTTATCACACCACAAACAGGAGGTTGAGAACAACACATGCCCAATTCAGAATGTAAACTCTTAACTCCAATTTTTTTGATGCATCAGGTAATGCTCTATACTCACTCATAGTGTTCGATCTAGACAGTAGGCCTTCTTTTTAGATGTACATGATACTAGATAATTACGAAGGAAAATCAAATAAGCATTAATTGATTTTCTATAAGCCCAATATCATCATGTTAAATTTTTATTACCCATACCCATGATAAAGTAAAATGGGTGGGTGTAGGTAATACTTACTATAACATGGGTATTCATATTTTCTTATTCTTTTTTTGTTTTGGAACTAAAGGATTATTCTTACTTTTTTCCTTTTTTCGATTGAACGAAGAATTTTAATTTTATTATTCACTTTTCTCTCTTCATCAAACTATTACTATAGAGATAAACAGTTCGGTTAAAATTACTCTCTCACTAAATTAAAAGGCTGGACAATAATTTTCATTACAAATAGTTTAAAATGAAAATTGAGTCGACAAAATTGTTTAATAAACCTAATAAAAATTGATGAATTTCAGTTTGGTTAATCGATTATAAAATAGATGATTCCGGTAGTTCAGTTGTATGATTATTCAATTATACAATTGGTGAAATATAGTTTGATTCTTTGATTATAAAATCACTGATCCAATTTGGTTCGATTATAAAATTGATAAATTTCGGTTCCGCTTGATTATAGAATTGATGAATTTTAGTGTTATTCAAATGTCAAATTGATGAACTTTTGTTCGATTCGATTATAATCCATGAAGTTTAGTTTTGATGATAAAATTGATGAATTCTAAATTGGTTCAAATATAAAATTAAATTTTAATGTTAGTTATTCGATTATAAAATTTATGATTCAGTCGTAAACTTGATAAAGTTTAGTTTGATTATAAATGTACGCTACAAGTTAGTTCAGTTATAAAAAATTGATTTCATTTCAGGTTGATTATAAAATTGATGAATGTTAGTATAATTCAATTATAATATTGATGAATTATGGTTTGTTTTGATTATAAAATTAATTTTTACTTTGACTATTCAATTCATGATTCGGTTTAGTACGATTATAAAATTGATAGAATTCAATTACCAGTCATGAGTGAAAATAAGAATTACATTAAAATTTTTATTTTATATTGTTGTCTTTAGGAAAAGAAAAAAATGCTAATATATTTTGTGGGTGCCAACGGGTATTGGGTATTACTCATACCCCACCAATAATAATGGGTATAAAATTACCCACTCAATTAATACGCACACCCATATATAACATTTCAAACCCATCAATTAAACCAAATAATCGTGAGTATTTACACCCACGAGCATTTTTGGCATTCCCAGATTCAAACCAATGATCTTATAATTATGGGTATGAAGACTTAACTATTTATGTCAATTCATATAATCTTTATAAAATTTCACACTAAATGTGTTGGTACTTGAATATGCCTGTTAAACTAAGAAAACTATAATTTTAATGAATGATGTGACTTCGAGTTAAACTATAAATTAAGTCACCAAATACTCTTTACTGTCTCTTGGATGTACGTTCTCATGTACATGTATTTGACATATAATATGTCCACTCTTCTATATATATATATATGTAGGATTAGTGAGTGTCAATCCCAACTAACATAATAAAATAATTCAAAAGAAAACAAACGATGAAAAACTTCCAAGATTATGGACCAACCCTAACTAATATGTAAAACTTTTCGTATCGATGTTCCCAAAGATCAATAAACAACTATTAAGCTTTCTTGTAGTGTAGTCAATTTCTTCATAATCTTTATGTAGATTTTCTTTTTAGAACTGTTTGGGTTTATAAAGATATAATTGTTGCTTGAAATTTGTCTCATCCTCAATATAAAAACGAATGGAGGTGGAAGCTATTCATTACGTGGGAAACTGGGGGACGATATAGCTAGGGTTATTTGGTTGGTGGTGTGTTGAAGATATATATGTGACCCATAGTACTTTTGTGCCTGTAAAACTGACTCTCTAGTGATAGGATAAACCTGAAAAATCACTTCCGTTAAAAAGAACACTACCTAAGGTTATCAAAGCCTTAGTATAGTTTCAATAGTTGAAATTTTAGGATGAGTATAATAAATATTTACATATTCTATTGCCTTTCTTTTTAGGCTCTATAATAATGAAGTGAAAATATTTTTTAATTAACCTAACATACTTCGGATCAATTCTTCATGAGTGAATGAAGTCACTACAAGATTAAAATTATAACACATTATCTAATAAATTAATACGGATTGGCTGGGGTTATCTAGCTAGTCTAAATCTAATTAATCAAAAGGCTAGAGAAACATATGCACGCATTTATTTATTTTTATTTTTATAGATATAGGTTAAAAAAGTTCCTCGTACTAATAATTAACTAACTAACCCAATCAATTAAAAATAAGATACTTTAATCTTTTTTCTAATAACAAGATATGTATTAATCTTTAGTGAACTAACTTGTGGTTATTAATTAAATATCATTACTGAAGTTATTTAAGAAATATTATTTTACTTTTCATTCATGAATTGCTTCTCCATTTCAAATATAAAATTTGTCATAGTAGACAACAGAAGGCCGAAGTTTTGAACGGCCAAATGTTCTTTTCTTTATTTTATACTTTTTCAAATGGGCAATATAAAATCATGAAAGAAAGACTCATTGAGAAGTGACATTATCCTGACGTATTGCTGATATGTGAGAATCTTGTACTTGACTTGAAAAAACAGTTATAAATGTGACTTAGGAGTTGGAAATATGAACTAATAAGGAAAGAAATACTCATTAAAAACCATATTCTTTTAGATGTAAGCTCTACCAGATTTATGCAAGCAATATACCCCCTGTGAATAGTTGAAGAGCCTATAGACAAACATAGATATGCATGAAAATATACTTTATGTGGATCACAAGCACAACCAAAGGTCTTTAATAGAGTATAATCTGCTGATTAATGATATAACTTTTGATAAGGGGAGATATCAGAAAAAATAGAAATTGGCAATCTATTTATGAGATAGATGTTTGGAAAGCTTCCTACCAGAAAAATAAATGCATGAAGGATTGAGCCAAGAGTGCAAGTCCTGTTTCCACAACGTGTCTATATTTCCTTTCTATTTTTTCATTATGTATATATACATGGAGAGAATAAAATCAAAAGTGAATTCCTAACTTTGAAGAAATTTATTAAAAGATCTAAATTGATCTCCCCAGTCAGATTCAGATTGTAGAGACTTTATAGGTTTGTCAATTTTCCTATGATAGTTTTGAAAACAACAGATGTTTTTAGTGCTTCTAACTTCAACTTTAGAGGATAAACCCAAGAAAATATTATAATTGTCTACGAATAATATAATATCTCAAACCTTCTTTTGACAATTTTAAAGAAGGATCCCCAAGATAAATATGTATAAGTTCTAAAGGAGATTGTGTCATGGTTTTGGACTTAATAGAAGTTTATTCGAAACCTTTTGAATCGATACAGAGGTGCGCTTGAAGTGTCAGGGTGTGTTGTCCCTATTGGGCTGCCCTTCCCCATAAGGCCCCACCGTTGGGGCATAAGCGCCCTCTTGCTACCCATATGCGAGGTGTCGTCTTAGCCTTCCATGACCAGAATCGCTCCCACACCTGTAGCGTTCGTGATCGGCCTACTCAATTGTGTATCGATCGAAAGACAGAACGGCACAGCTCCCAAGCACCACTGAAAGTTGGAATAGAACTTTTACAACCTAACTTGCCATTTTTAATGATATATGCAAGTATTTTGGCTGAACATTGGCCTATTCTTTTATGCCATAAATCCTTGACACAATCAAATTGCAGACCAAGATTTAGTTCTTTCATGTACTAAATGGACTTGAACCTAAAGTTCACTAAATGATTATTAATATAACCTCAAGAGTAGAAGAGCTGGGATTGGAATAACTACAATCTCTACTCATGTGCCATGGAAGTAGAATGGAGAAGCGAGAATAAAAAACTGAGGTAAACTTCAAAATCTGTACTACTGTGGTTACCAATTCAAGCAATAAAAGGCAATTTGGTTATGTAAATAGAATGTTAGCAACAATTGCACTAGAGGAGGAGTAGTAGATGTGGTTTTAATGGAAGAAGAGTTAGAAGAGGTGGAGGAAAAAACATTAGAATGATGATTTGTCAAGTTTGTGCCAATATGGTTAGTTATTTGTAGACTATATGGTTTCTCTAGCAGCATACATGGCTTCACCTGGCACTGTGTTATTGTCAGCGGTTGATTTTAAAATTACAAAAAATTTGAATTACGGACATAGGCGGAATATCAATTTTTTTAAAATTAATTTATTTAATCAAATTAAATAACTTAAAATCAAATATCGTGCGGTTATGCATATATGACATTAAACGAGAAGATAATGTTAGAAATAATTTTTTCACCTATACTTTGTATCGGAGAATTTCTAAACTGGCAGAATTTCTTCGAGCGTTCTTCGTTTTGTTCAAGCTTCTGAACCCGAATCACGCACTTAAACTCTAAGAACGATTTATGAATTTCGTCCACCGACAACCACCTGTTAGTTTCATAAATATATCTCACAAGAATTTTGTGTAGGAATTTGAGTGTTGGCTCTCAAAATGATTGAAGAAAAAAAATTGAAAATTTTCTCATTCAATATAATTTTCGGCGACAACAGAGAGAAAGGGGAAAATGTTTTTCTCATGTTGCTTTGTTAACAAGTAACTGTATCTTATCCAAAATCTATCTGCAATCAGATTGCTATTAGTTATTGATAAAATATAATTTTTTATATTTACAAATATACCTATATATTTTTTAATTTTTGAAAATTCACCCCATATATTTATAATTGTTGAAAATTATAATATTTCTTAAAGTTTGAGTTGTATCCAGATTTATCAATCCAATTGATAAATTAATTAATCATTATCAATTAATTAATTAATTTTTTATTTACTAATTAATTTTAATACATATGATTACACTTAACTAATTAAGTGACATCACCCATCATATATATGTGTAGGAAATATGCTTTGATACCAAAATACATTTTGATCCAACTTACTTCGTTTCTCTATCTCGTTCTCATGAGCTATTTTTTAGACTGAATGGACCAACATGAACAAAGTTAATTATTCAAATACCCAACGAATTTATCTCCATAAATTTTTGACATATTTAATCCTAAAATCGTATGACTTCATTATAAGTTCGATGCTGAATCAACTCTCGATTCATATGCGCTACATTTTCTGTTGGAGTAAATAAACCCTTTTATTTCCACGATTCACAATTTTTTTTGCATAATGCTCATCGTGAATATCACCTTATGCTTTAAGAAATACATAATAGTGAATTATCTCGTACAATTCACAAGTTTTAATCAATGACTCAATTCATTGAATACCTGGTCAGGTTAATTTATTCACACACCTATCAATAAAGCATAAGGTGTTATTGTTGTTTTCGCAATCGAGTCATGAATTTTCATATCTATGAATCACGTAACTCCAACTTAATTGAATTACAATCCCAACAGCCTAAGTATTGCCCGCCAATTTGAACTCACTTATTTGACATATCAAATATTACAACTAACTAAGTCAAGCTACGTATTCACCTCAAGGTTAAAGTAATTATGAAAATACATTTATGGTGTAAAAATCAGATTTAAAGCTTGGTAAACGGTTTTGGGCTCTAAACTAATTTGTTACTAGTCTATTCAACATGTTCATAACATATATAGATTAATCGTTTAAGTCTCCACTCTCATACTCCAAGATTGACATCCATTGGTTCAACCTAACAATCATAATCGAATTCGATTGCCTAGTCGATCCTAAGATTACGAATATCATTCTAAATTTTCTCAGAAGAGTTCGTCTGGAGACACCTCTGTCTTTACTCTTCGTTCATTGATGAAAGTCCAAGCACTTGAGTAATTTATAAACACATTGTAATTTAAAATAAATCTTTTAATTTATTCATAAGAATTCAATAATACTAATATATGAGAAATAACTAATAAGATTTTAAGATTTTACTGCTTAAAGTCTTCGTGAATGGATCTGCCAGATTGTTGACCGTCGAAATATGTGTAACCACGTCTCCACACTGAACAATTTCTCTAATCAGGTGATATTTATGTTCTATGTGCTTGAATATCTTATGGCTTCTAGGTTCTTTAGAATTTGCTACACCCCCACTGTTATCAAAATAAAGTGTCATGGGCTTGTTAGCGTCTGGAACAACTTCCAGAGTCTACAAGAACTTCCTAAGTCAAACAACCTTTTTTGCAGGTTTACAAGCTGACACATATTCAGCTTTCATGGTAGAATTAGAAATGCAAGATTGTTTGATACTTCTCTATACAACTGCTCCACCATTCAGGATGAACAACGATCCTGAAGTGGATCTCCTAGAATCCTTATCAGCTTGGAAATCAGAATCAGTATACCCTGTCATATTCAAGTCACTACCTGAATACACAAGCCTGTAATTTCTTGTTCTCCTAAGATACTTAAGGATATGTTTGACGATATTTCAATGCTCAATTCCAGGATTATATTGGAAACGACTCACCATGCCCATGGCATAGCAAATGTCTGGTAATGTGCAAAGTATTGCATACATGAGACTTCATAGGAAACCTTTCTCATGTTTTCCTCTTCTTGAGGAGTCTTGGGAGACTCCTCATTTGAGAGGCTGACTCCATGTCTAAAAGGAAGAAATCATTTCTTGGAGTTTTACAAACTAAAGCGATCCAACACCTTATCAATATAAGATGCTTGTTAATTATTCTTCCTATCTCGAAAGATCTGAATACCTAAGACAAATACAACTTCTCCAAGATAATTCATATCAAATTGCTTTGCAAGCCAAATCTTGATATCAAATAATTTTCTCACATCATTCCCAATGAGTAAAATATCATATACATAAAGACTAGAAAAACCACATTTTTTTCGTCTATCGGCTTATACACACAGGGCTCATCCACTAACTGTTCAAAATCATAGTTCTTAACAGTTTCGTCAAATCTAATATTCTATGACTGTGACGCTTGCTTAAGTTCATAAATGGACTTCTACATTTCACAAACTTTTCCCACTTAGAATTTCTCCATGAAACTGTCTGATTGAATCATATAAATGCGCTCATCAAGATTTCCATTCAGAAAAGTAGTCTTGACGTCCATTTGCCAGATTTCATAATCAAGGATAGCAATAACGGACAAAAGAATTCAGATGGATTTAAGCATAGCCACCGACGAGAAGGTATCTTCATAGTCTATTCCTTCCTTTTGGGTGGAGCCATTGGCTACTAGCCTAGCTTTGAATATCTCTACATTCCCATCCAGACCTTTTTTTTCTTATAGATCCGTTTGCATTCTACAGGTTTTACCCCTTCAGGAGGATCTACAAGCTTCCAGACTCCGTTCGAGTACATCAAATGTATCTCAATGTTCATTACTTCTTGTCATAGATTTGCTTCAGGGCCAGCCAGGGCCTTTAAGTAGGAGATATGTTCATCAAGGTCTTTATCTGAGACAACTGTCAAAGCTTCTCCATAGAACATATACTGCTCAGGTTGGCTCACAACCCTCCTACTACGTTGAGACTCCATAGGCTTTGGCTCATGTCGTGGTTCTTCCATAATTGAATCACAAATAATTTCTGATTGGGGAGTCAGTGTCCTCTCACTCTATTATTCATCTAGAACAACTGTGCTTCTAAGATGTACACATTTAATGTAATATTCTTCAAGAAAATGAGAATTCATGCTAACGAATGTTTTCTTGTCATTCTTATTGTAGATGATGTACCCCTTCATTCCTTTAGGATATCCTATGAACATGCATAATTCTAAACGACTAGCCAACTTGCCTGTCTTTGGTTTTAGAACATGTGTTGGGCACCCCCGTAATTTAAAATGGTAATAGACGACTTTCGTCCATACCATCTTTCATATGGTGTACCAGGTACCGTCTTCGACGGAACTTGGTTCAAAATATATGTCGATGTTTCCAAGGCAAATCCCCACAAGAAATCTGATAGGGATGAGTAACTCATCATAGATCTAACCGTATCCATCAGAGTTTGATTCCTTCTCTTTGACACACCATTCTGCTATGGCGTACCAGGTGCTGTAAGAGGAGAAAGAATACATTCTTCCTTAAGAAAGTCTACAAACTCTCCTAGAAAGTACTCTCCACCACGATCGAATTGTAGTGTTTTTATTTATTTTTTAATTGCTTTTCAACCAATGCCTTATACTCTTTGAACTTTTCAAAGGTTTCAAACTTTTGATGCATTAGATAAATATGACCAAAACATGAGTAGTTATGAGTGAAGGTTATGAAGTATTCATAAGCTCCTCTTGCTTAGATATTCAGTGGCCCACATACATCACTATATATGAGTTCAAGGCATTATGTGGCTCTTTCATCTTTCGCTGAAAAATGTCTCTTGGTCATTTTGCTTTTAATACAGGATTCGCATGTGGGTAGTGATCCCACATTTAAAGATCGGTTGAGTCATACTTCTACCTTTTACTATCCATTTGTGAATCATTATTCATTTTAGTGTTACATATCATTGAAACTATTCGTTTTACGTTAAATAGTTTATTAAATATGCGTGCAACAGTAATTAGCCATTCATTTTTAAAAATACCAATATCTTTATCAATGAATTTAATATCAAATCATTGCTTAATTAATGCACCAATGGAAATAAGATTCTTCTAAAAAATGGGATATAATAAACATCACGTAAAATAATAAAATACTTCTCAAAACCTAATTTAATAGTTCTCACAGATACGATCGATAGTAGTGCTACATTACCCCATCATAAGTTATACTCACCCTCGTCAAGCCTTCTGACTTTCATGAACCCCTACAGAGAGCAACATATATGATTAGTAGTTGTAGAGTCTAAAATCTAAGATAAAGTAGAGTCAACTACATAACAGGCCTCGGTAATCATTATTATAACTGTATATCTCAACCCTTTGAGATACACTGGGCAGTTGTGTTTCCAATGACCAGCAACTCCACAGTGATGACACTTGTCTTTTGACTTGTTTACTTTCGCGGTGCTCTTGCCTTTGGCAGCTCTCGGCTTCTTCTTCATCTCTTTCCTTGCACCTGTTTACTATTTCTTCTTAGCTAGAAGTGGAAGGCTTTCTTTCAGTAAAATTAACCTCTCCAAACTTCCTCTTGTCCTTCAGAAGCAGAGTCTCAGAAGCTTGCAGCTCCTTCATGAGCTCAGTAAATGAGAACTTCAGCTCATTCATCGAATAATTAAGCTTGAAGTTCTCAAAGGTACTTGGCAAAGTCTCTAAGATTATATCTACCTGAGTCTCACCATCAACCTCAGCACCCATAAACTCCATCTCATTCTGATAACTTATGATCAGCATCATATGTTCTCTGACAGGGGTTTCAGGTTCCATCATGCAGTTCATGATGTTATGTACAGCTGTCTATCTGACTTGACGACCTTGATCTTTGACCATTTTGGTGATATTCAACATCATATCAGCGGTGGTCTCAAAGTTCTGATGCTGTTGTTGCAACACATTTCTCATAGATTCCAAGATGTAACATCTGGTGATCTCATCAGAATGCAACCAAAAAGAATAAGCATCCCTTCTCCTCTTAAGTCGATTCAGCAATAGGCTCAAGGGGACAAGGGATAGTGAGCACGAACTTGTGCTTTTCTACCATCAGCATGATATCAAGATTTCATTTCCGATCCACTTAATGTTTGCGTTAAGAATAGTTAAAAGAGGGGATAGCGACATGATTACTGAAAAGAATAAATAAAATGATGTAAATAAATGCTCATTCGTTTAGGAAAGTGTGATGTATGATGCAACTACTTAAACATTTAAAAATCCATTACAACTATTTGCTCCATGATGTTACGAAAAAAAAATGATAGTTTGTCTCATCGAGGGATGAAGTCTAAACTATCTCCAATCGCATCGAGACAATTCTCGTTTGGTTAACGCTCAATTGTCTCTACATCTAGCTTAACCAATCACCATTTTTTGTCACCTCGGCCCCATTGACTAGCCCCTAACTAAGGATTCCAATGTGCTTCAGCCTAGTGTGTAACCAACGCATCGACTCTTAAAATTTCTACGGACTAACACTCCGTTTATGGGACGACCCTACCCCACCACTTCCTTTAAAAATCTTAGCTTCTCAAGTAACTCGATGACTCAAAGCAACATGACTCGAAAACTTCTCCCATTGAAGAGAAGACCGTAATGGGCGGTTCTAAACCATTCCTCGTGGCACGATCAAGTTCGCGTTGGAGACCTTGAGAATGTTTCAACGTAAACAACCCTCCCACTTGATTTTTGAAAAAAAAATGAATTTTGGTTATTTTTCGAAACATAACTTTTTTTAACTTGAAAATGTGATGAAATTTATAAATCCTTTATTTAATTTTAAATCAAAATTTAAAATCATAACCATTATAAAATTCACATTGTAAGTAAATTATAACCATTATAAATTAATCTACAATGATGCATATGCATGCTATATGACAAATTGATATTGACATATCCCCATATCTATATGACATGTTATATGATGATGCGTGATTAAAATTAAATTATACATTTAAAAATAACCTCCATATTGGCTCATTTCTAATTACAAGCTAAAAAGAATAATAAATAAATTATAAATTATTTTATAAACTAATATTCATGACGTCTGTAATTTTCTTCTTCTTCTCCATGTTGTCCCACTACTTTGTAATTCTTTACAAAAATCCATTCTCATTTTAAAATTTAAATTTAAAACTTTAGTTTCAAATTTCAAATTCAAAATTCAAAAATTCAAAATTTAAATTTTGATTAAAACCATTTAATTAAGGAAAACTATTTTCCTAATTAAATAATGTCATTAATTATCCCATTTTCCTTCTTTTTTTAATAAAATAAAATAATAATATTTATAGTTATCTTTTGAATTCAAAATTTAAAAGATAAAAAGATAAAATAGATAATTATTTTTGAATTCAAAACTCAACAGATATAACGATAAAATAGATAATTATCTTTCAAATTTTCATTATCTTTTATTCGTTTAAAATTTAAAATTCAACATTTTAAAAGATAAAAGAAATTGGACAAGGGTTATTGTGAAATATCACAAGGTTTCCTAAACTCTAATTGTTATTGCCTAGAGTTTGACAAACCTTAGTCACACATGCAGGGCACGACAGCGGACAACGGTGGTGATAGTGCCGGAACAATATCGTCAGCTACTGGAACAGTAATACCGGCGCGAACAATACTCCGACATGAATAGTAAGTCGCATGAACAGTACTCTAGCGACGGTTTTGAGGAGACATCGATCTTACATCAAATTTATAAAAATATAAATATTGCAACAAAATAAATTACATAAAATCATATGCCTCAAATTCGGCGTATATCAATTCTAATTTGAAACAAAAATGCCTAGAGCCAATAGTTAGGGATCCAATAACATAACACATTAAAAACAGCTTTGAATCTACTATACAATATCATATATCAATATCCATAAAATTCATGATACATTCATTTCAAATATCTATATGCATAATAAAAAAACCTATGGCTTTGATACTAATTGCTGGGATCAGTAGGTTTTAAAATTAACTAAAAAATAAGTTTGAATCACGAACGGTTCGTGGGTGAAATATAAAAAAAATCAATTAATTTATTTAATCGAATTAAATAATTTAAAACTAAACAACGTGTGATTATGCGTAGACCATATTAAATGAGAAGATAAGGTTAGAAATAATTTTTCACCTATATTTTGTATCAGAAAAATTCTGAACTAGCAGAATTTCTTCGAGCGTTTTTCGTGTTCTTCAATCTTCAGGATCCAAATCATACACTTGAACTCCAAGAACGATTTGCAAATTTCGTCCACTAACAACCACCTGTTAATTTCAGAAATATATTTCACGAGCATTTTGTGTTGTAATTTGTGGGTCGGCTCTCAAAATGATTGAAGGAAAAAATTGAATATTTTTCCTTCAATGCTCTCTCGATTGGGGAAATCACTAGGGAGGGGAGAAAACACTTTTTCTCTGTATGTGATATGAGATCTATATCTCTGTCACTCTCTGCAATCAAATTGCTATTATATATTTATAAAATCTAATTTTTGATATTTATAAATATACCCATATATTTTAATTTTTGGATAATTCACCCCAATATATTCAAATTACCAAAAATCAATATATATCTCTACATGTTAAAGTTGTATCGAATTTTATCGATCCAATTGATAGATTTAATTGATCATTATCAATTTATTTATTAATTTTTATTTACTAATTATCTAATAATTAAAAAATAATAAATTAATTATTTTCAATACAAATAATCTCACTTAACTAATTAAGTGACATCACATATCCATCAATAAAATAATAATATTTATATTTACTAATTATCTAATAATTAGAAAATATGCATTGGCACCAAAACACATTTTGATCCAATTTACTTCATTTTTCTATTCTTGTTCTCATAAGCTATCTAAGATTGGATGGACCCACATGAACAAAACTAAGCATTCAAATATCCGGTGAATTTATCTCTATAATTTCTGATCTATTAAATCATGACACCGTACGACTCCACTATAGGTTCGATGTCGAATTAACTCTCGATTTATGCGTGTTGCTTTTCTGTTGGTGTAAATAAATCCTTTTTATTTTCACAGTCCATGAAATATTTTAACATAATACCCATCGTGAATATCAGTAATAAGAGAAAAATATAAAATTACCTTTTTACCCCTCTTGTTATTATTTCCTTAACTCATTTATTAACTGTGAATAAGAAAGACATAATAGTGAATTTTCTCGTACAATTCACAAGGTTTAATCAATGACTCAATTCATTGAATACCTGACTAGGTTAATTTATTCACACACCCATCAATAAAGTATAAAGTGATATTGTTGTTTTCACAATCCAACCACGAATTTTCATATCTGTGAATCACGTAACTCCAACTTAATTGAATTACAATCTCAACAGTCGAGATATTACCCGCCAATTCGAACTCACTCATTTGGCATATCAAAGATTATAACTAAGTCAAACTATGTATTCACCTCAGAATTAAGGTGATTACAAAAATATCCTTAAGGTGTAACAATTAGATTTAGAGCTAGGTAAATGATTTTGGGCTCTAAACTAATATGTTATCAGTCTATTCAACATGTTCATAACATGTCTAGGTTAACCGTTTAAGTCTCCACTCTCATGCACCACGACTGGCATCCATTGGCTCAACCTAACAATTGTAATCAGATTCGATTGCCCAGTCGATTCTAAGATTGTGAATATCGTTCTGAACTTTCTCAAAAGAGTTTTTGGAGACGCTTCTATCTTCACTCTTCGTTCATTGGTGAAAGTTTTTTACTCAAACACACTTTAATTTAAAAATAAAACTTTCAATTTATTCATAAAAAATCGATAATATCAATGTCTGAGAAATAACTAAATACAAATAAATAGTTATCACACGCAACTTTTTATGGACATATTCCAATAGAATTTACATTGGCAGGATTTGTTTTATTCCATATGAAATAGATATTACTAAATGATGAGTAATTTTAGGTGGACTTTACATAGCAGGTATAGTTATCTGCCTATTGGTTTAGAAAATAGTAGCTCTCTTGTTGTTTGTGTTCGTGCTTTTGAACTATAATAGTTCTCATATTTATCATTTTTAGGCATGTTTTAGTACATAAGGATGAGCGTTGAAAGTGGGTAGGAGAGACTTGGAATCCATCTCTCCCATTGTTTAGTTTCATTCATATTTTGGACTCTAACTTTGGATTATACATATAGAAGCACATTATTTCTGTTGTTGCTACATGGGTACTGAAATTTATCTTTTGAGTAGATTATATATGGCATATTCATATCATGGAGGTTTTAAATCAGTTAAGTCCTTATCTCACATGTACTCATGTTGACGGTTATAGTGTTTTATATAATTTTTGGAGGTTACTATAATATTTAACATTGTTTCTAGAGAATATTAAATGACATGTCTGCATGGAGAATATCAATTGAGATTAAACCCAACATAAGCAAGCAAGTCACAAATTTCTCCTACAGCTAAGGACAATGGTTCTTGAAGCTTCACCAAGGTAGTTACCCCACCAAGGTGCTCCTTCACCATGTACAACGCTTGAAGATAGAGGTATAAATTTAAGCCTTATCTTGATGTTTGAAGTGTTGAACATATCTATGATTATCCACATTTTTACCACCATTTGAGAGTTTAAATGGTTGAATTTAGCAATATCTTATCCTTGATTTATTTTGTTCATTGCATATTGAGAAATGGCTTATACATGAGATAAATTTTGTTGCTTTTAGGCGTTTTTCTATTTTTCAATTGGATATAGAGAAATGATTTTTCCAGTTTTAATGAACCTGCCTAGCTTGCTTCTTTAGTTAGATTTTCTCTTATTGAATGATTGAGTAAAATAATGAATACATACAAGATATAGTTAGATATAGGGTATTGCTTATTAACATATTTTGTCTATTTAAACTGTGCCTAGCTAGAAGCATAATTAGTTTTACGGTATGACTATTCTGGTTGAAATGGAGTCTGAACGCGAGGGGCGAGGGGCGAGGGGCCGGGGGGGGNTTACATATGTTAAACACATTTAACTGCATGTTACTGTGATGTTAATTATGTAAATATTTTCCTGCTTATTTAATCTTGTTTTCTTATTTGACCATCATTCTTTCATCAACTAAGCACAAGGAGTGAACTACATGCGAAACTAAAACTTTGGTACTATATTTAGTATCAAATATCCTAACGGTTCTGAGTATCCTATTACACGGTATGTATTTTTCAATGTAATCCTTATACTTCCATGCAATTCATATTTAATCTATTTTCTTTTTCTTCTTTTTGGGGTGAGGGAATGGATGGATTTGAAAGGATTAGTGTTGCTGTGAACCTTCTCTGTCACTTAAGCTTTGCTATGGTCTTATAAGACATTGTTTAGATAAACTTAATTGCAGTTAAATGTCAGAATTTCGTTGCTCTCCACCAACAATTATACTATATCATGAAATATTGTAAGTCTGCCACTAATTTTTAATTCCTTATCTAATAAGTCATTTCTTACCGGTTGATCATTTAGATTGTACTATTTGGAATAAGATGCTTGCTCATTTATCTAAATGGATCATCCATGCTTGGGTATAACACTTTGATCTTGTCCTGAAGCATCACTAAGGGAGTTACCTGCGCCACCACCTCCACACCAAGGAAAACCATCAAGTGGACCTCCTAGGGTACCTCCACCTCTAGTACCTAGATGTCAATTTATACTAGATTTTAGTTTTTTTTGGATAACTTACTTTTGCTTGCTCTATGTAAAAATAAATGTAATTATCGTTTTGAGATGTGATTTTTAGTAGACAATTAGCATGTAACAATTTTGACTAGTTAAATAAAATGATATGTGATTTTTTTATTTCGTGATATTTTCTAAAAAATTATTTATTTTTTATATTTGTACAATTGTAAGTATAAGTAATAAAAAAAGTTATAAAAAGTATTTAATAACATTAACAAAATAAAAAGTAATGAAAAATGCTATGAAAGACCTACGATAGTATTTATAAAAAGCAATGAAAGACCCGATAGAATTTATAAAATCCTATAAAACAACTACTACAACATTTATAAAATGCTATGAAAGGCTTTTTATAGCGTTTTTTTAACTCCATGAAAGGCTTTATAGCATTTAAAAAATGCCATGAAAGGCTTTTATAGCGTTTAAAAAATGCTATCGTGAGCTTTTTTTAGCATTTAAAAATGCTACCATAGGTAGCAGACTTTTAATAACATTGGTATACATCGTGTTTTACGATAGCGTTTTTAGGCCGCTATCATGGCATTTTTTTTGTTGTAGTGAGGTATTTGCATACAAATGAGGAACAAAATTTGGGATACATAAAAATGTTGCCTATTTGTGTAGCATGTCCTCATTTTATGTTCCATATACCTTAAATAATTTGAAAATGTAGATTTTAAGTATATATATAGGTGACGATCGAATCACGCCCCGTGGAGTAGGCTTTACCGAGCCACATAAAATTTTTCTCTTCTATTCTCCTTTTTGTTTGTTTGATTTGATGTTATTATTGGACACTTGATGCGATTTTTATGCTTTATTGTGTTTTTTTAGAAAGTGAGACCGTTGCATTTATTTTTTTTCGGGCTACTTTCAACAATCTTGGATCAAATACCCACATGCACGGTAAGGACACCAAAATTGTATTTATCATTGGATTATCTAACGTGTATTCAATTGTCTGATAGCATGTATATATATACATACTTGTAAATAACTGAGTAAACCTCAGTAAGCAAGGAGTGTTTACAGAGAAGAAAATAGAGAGAGTAAACACAGAAAAAAAAATATCAAAGTTGATAGAATATCAGTTTCACCAACTTTGCAAATGATATTCTTCCTGTAATTATAGAGAATTCTTTAATGCACTCTTTTAGCTATGATTACAAGATTGATCATAATAGAATGAAGAGAGAACAAAACAGTTGAGAGCTAACTGATAAACTGATATCAGTTTATCAGTTGATAAAACTGAAACTGCTTGAGAGAAGTAGTTTAGCCAGTACATATTATAAACTTAGTCAACCACTATTGTTAACAAGCTTCTCCTTATCAATACTTATGTATGTATGTCTTTGTTGAAGAAGGAAAAGCTGCAGCCTCAGAAGAAAATCTTCATCATAGGCAAAAGAGGGAAGCAGAACAGAGACTTTCCCAAACACAGTGGGTGTCTAACCATTTCTGGTAAAAAACGATTTCAGGCTACAAGTAGGCATCCGTTAGAATCATAGGAGATCATAGGCAACCGTTAGAATCATTTGTATATATACATCATCCCTCATTGTAAACAAACATAATTTTTTCTTCAATAAAAGATCAAAACCAGAAAGGTTCATCATCTCTGAAGCTCATCAATTTTCCAAGATCAGAACCAACAGGTTCATCATTTCTACATGGTATCAGAGCAGTGATTCTGAGAACCAACACAAATGGCAGAACCATCAACCTCCGGCTAGCTTCACCACCATGACACCAACCCCAGACTAACCTCCATCCTGCTCACTGGCCACAACTATATACCGTGGGCAGGGCGGCTCAGGTGAGCCTGAAAGGAAGAGGCAGACTGGGCTTCGTGGATGGCAGTAAGCCAAGACCGGACCGAAACTCAGAAGAATGGGACATCATGGACAGCCAGGTAATGACCTGGATAACAAATTCAATAGACCCAAAAGTCAATGAAATTTTTTGTTTTTGTGAAACAGGACAGGAACTCTGGGAAGAAATCCGGAGCAACTATTGTGAACAAAACAATTTTGCGCAAGTCTTTGAACTTAAACGAGAGATCTCCCAAGAAAAACAGGGGGACATATCAGTACCGGAGCTAACCGGGTTTTTAAAATCTAAGTTCAAAGAACTTGAAACCTTGAGACCGATGACCACTGACCTGAAGGAACTCCAAGAACGGGCTGAGCAAGATATGGTTTACCACTTCTTGACGGCTCTCGACTCAAGCTACAAAGCATTCCGAGCTCAGATCTTGATGTCGACAGAAAAGCCAACTTTTGCCACCGTCTCAGCCATAGTTCAAAGAGAAGAAACCAGGCGACGAGTCATGAGTACCAGAGATGAAAAGGGGGAAGCACTAGCCATGGCGACCCGCAGCTTCATCCGAAACCCTAACCCTAAGGAAGGGGGAAGACACCGTGGACAACCAGGCGAGTAGGTGAGATGCAGCCACTGCCGAAAGGAAGCACACACCCATGATCGGTGCTGGAATCTGCACCCTCATCTCCGGAAGAACCAGAGAAAGTTCCAGAATGAGCGAGGGAGCTGCGCGAAGAGTGACGAGCGAGGAGGCTCCGTGAAACACTCACCCTTTTATACCGAGGGTTTTATTGGCGCGGGTCACGGGTCAGGACCCGACCCAGACCACAGGGCAAACAAAATAAATGGACCCGGTTCGGGCAGTGGGTACCGACCCGACCCAGACCGCAGGGCAAACAAAATAAATAGACCCGGTTCGGGCAGTGGGTACTGACCCGACCGAATGGAAGAAATAGACAGATCCAGATCCATTAGAGCAGACCCGTCCCCAGACAACAACGCACAGATGGCTACACTGCTCAAACAATTCGGAGAATTTTTACGCGATACCCCAGGTTCATCTATTTGCAATACTGTCAATTATTTTTCTAAATCTGCAAATTTTTGTCACAACTTAGAACACTGGATAATAGACTCTGGTGCCTCTGACCACATGACTTATAACACAAAAAATCTACACAGTCTCACTAAATTAGAAAAACCACAACACGTGACGGTAGCCAATGGAAATAAAGTTCCAATTTTTGGCACAGGGTCAACCACACTCTTCACAAAAACCATTAACAACGTACTTTGTCTCCCCAATTTTAACTCCAATCTCCTATCCGTCAGTAAAATAACCAAAGACCTAAACTGCAATGTTACATTTTCACCTGACAAAGTAATTTTTCAGGATCGGGTCACCGGGAGGAAGATTGGTGAAGGGAAATTTAGAAACGGTCTGTACTACTTAGAAGATACCGACAAAACATGTCTGGCCACCTCCAGTACAGTACAAAAGGACAAATTACTTCATTGGAGATTCGGTCATCCCTCTGACAAAATCCTAAACAAATTACTTGGTTGTAATTCAGACTCTAGCAGTTGCTCAGTCTGCAAACTCTCAAAACAAACCAGGTTACCTTTTCCACTATCTAGTAGTACGACAAAACGATGTTTTGAATTAATCCATTCTGATGTTTGGGGGCCTGCCCCAGTTGACTCGTATAATAAATTCAAATATTTTGTTACCTTTATTGATGATTTCTCTCGCACCACCTGGTTATATCTTTTAAAATCAAAAAGTGAAGTCTTCAGTCGTTTTCAAGAATTCAATAAGTTAGTCGAAACTCAATTTGAAACAACCATAAAAATCTTTAGGTCTGACAATGGAACCGAATATACTAACAACACCTTTTTTGAGTTCTTTAAACAAAACGGTATACGACATCAAACCACCTGTATCCACACCCCACAACAAAATGGTGTCTCAGAACGCAAAAACCGACACCTTCTTGAAATGACTAGGGCTCTCCTCCTCCAAAATAACGTACCCAAACGGTACTGGTCAGACGCAATACTTACAGCAACATACCTTATCAATCGATTACCCAGCGTAAAATTGCATCTGAAAAGCCCTATAGAAATTCTCAAGGGTAGGAAAATTAATCTTGATCACATACGAGTCTTTGGATGTACATGCTACGTACACATTCCAAAAATTGATAAATTGGACAAAACCGCAGTCAAAACCCTATTCTTGGGGTATTCCGCTGAAAAAAAGGGGTATAAATGCTACGACCCAACAAACCATAAACTCTACATCTCACGCGATGTACAATTCTTAGAACTAGAATCCTATTACCCAAAGGACTCCGACAACCATAACCACCACAAAACACTTCCGCTACCTAACAGTATTATTTCCTCCGATATCATAAGACAGGAACAGGATAACACATCAACCACGCCTGAGACAACTACCTCAGGGGGAGCAACTGATGAGGCAGTTGTCACTGATGAAGCAGTAATCGTAAGAAGATCAACAAGGCAAACTCATCCCCCAGCAAGATTAAAAGACTACGTGTCTCATCAGGTTTTATACCCTATCCAAAATTTCCTATCTTATGATAAAATCTCTAACAAACACAGGGCATACTTGGGAAAAATTGATGAAACAGATGAGCCAAAGACCTATCAAGAAGCCCAACTCGACCCTAAATGGAGAAAGGCGATGAATGAAGAACTCCTAGCCTTGGAAAAGAATGAGACTTGGGACATAATCCCACTACCCAGCGGGAAGAAACCCGTAGGATGTAAATGGGTCTACAAGACCAAATACAACAGCAACGGCACTATCGAGAGATACAAAGCCCGACTAGTTGCCAAAGGCTTTACTCAGACATATGGAGTAGATTACCAGGAGACGTTCGCTCCAGTAGCAAAAATGAACACAATCCGAGTGCTACTATCCGTTGCCACAAACCTCAACTGGGAACTATATCAAATGGATGTAAAAAACGCATTTCTCCAAGGAAATCTGGAAGAAGAAGTATATATGTCCCTACCTCCAGGACACGAGAAAGCAACACACCCATCTCTGGTATGTAGATTAAAGAAGGCTATCTACGGCCTGAAACAGTCACCAAGGGCATGGTATGGAAAATTAAGCCTATCTCTTTTAAAGATTAACTTCGTCAAAAGCACGGCGGACTCATCTATGTTTGTCAAACACACGAACAACTCCACTACCATCGTTTTAGTCTACGTAGATGACATTATCATCACCGGAAATAACCACAATGAAATATGGAGTGTTCAAAAATTTCTAAAGGGAGAGTTCGATATTAAAGATCTAGGAAAACTAAAGTACTTCCTAGGGATAGAAATAGCTCACTCGAAGAAGGGATTGTTTCTATCTCAAAGAAAATATATCTTAGACTTGTTAAAAGAAACAGGCATGATAGGGGCAAAACCTGCTAGCACACCAATGGAAACCAACATAAAAATAAGACTGAATGATAGCAAACCAATAACTGATATAGGCCAATATCAGAGATTAGTAGGAAAACTTATTTACCTAACGGTCACAAGACCAGATATCACTTTTGCAGTTAGCGTTATCAGTCAATTCATGCATGCACCCTGCACAAATCATCAGGCAGCCGCAGAAAGGATACTCAGATACCTTAAAGGAACTCCCGGCCAAGGGATATGGATGAAGAAAACCGGGACAAACTCCGTTGCTGGATACACTGACGCTGACTGGGCAGGTAGTTACGACAGAAAATCTACAACAGGCTTTTGTGTCTTCGTAGGTGGGAACCTAGTGACCTGGAAGAGCAAGAAACAAACTGTTGTAGCAAGGTCAAGTGCGGAGGCAGAATACAGAGCCATGGCCTCCACTGCTAGCGAACTCACATGGATTAAACATCTCCTTCAAGACATGAAGGTTGAGATAAGAAAACCAATGGAGATGCACTGTGACAACCAAGCAGCACGTCATATTGCAATGAACCCCGTTTTTCATGAGAGAACCAAACATATTGAAGTGGACTGTCATTTCATAAGAGAGAAAGTACAGTCTGGAGAAATCACCATTCCCTTTGTACGTAGTGAAGACTAGCTAGCCGACAACTTCACCAAAGCCCTTGACAAAAATAACCTCCAAAGAATACTTGACAAGTTAGGTTCGATCAACCTATACAAACCCAACTTGAGGGGGAGTGTTGAAGAAGGAAAATCTGCAGCCTCAGATATAAATCTTCATCATAGGCAAAAGAGGGAAGCAGAACAGAGACTTTCCCAAACACAGTGAGTGTCTAACCATTTCTAGTAAAAAATGATTTCAGGCTACAAGTAGGCATCCGTTGGAATCATAGGAGATCATAGGCAACCGTTAGAATCATTTGTATATATACATCATCCCTCATTGTAAACAGACATAATTTTTTCTTCAATAAAAGATCAGAACCAGAAAGGTTCATCATCTCTGAAGCTCATCACTTTTCCAAGATCAGAACCAACAGGTTCATCATTTCTACAGTCTTTGACACGTAATAGATAGCATGTTGGCGTGTTGTCTCTTCGGGTGAGAGAAACGTTTTTTCTTTCTTCGGTATGAGTTGAAGGTATTGAGTGCCATATATTATCATGTAGTCCGTGAAAACCCAATTATGTCATGAACAAGTAATAGGCACCTCCCTAACTTAGGGCATATAGACTCTCCTGAGTTATATGTTGTGTTTGATAGTAATTTAAAAAAGAAACTAAATCACTTCCAAAATTATTCTAAAATGTTCTCACATTTTGTTACATTATCAAAAACATCTTTGACATATAGTATTTAAATTAATATAACGGAAAGATAGAAACACAGTCATACTTTATATTACTTAAAATAATATAATGTAAATGTTACTAGCTTTTGAATTTTTTTCTTATTATTAAACAATACACCTGATAAATTGAATTAGATTTCAAGGCAATTGAAATATCCTATTAGAAAATATATTTCCAAACAAATACTAAATTAAAAGTTTTTATTTTTGGAGGAAAACCACCAAATTCTGAGCATTACGAGGGGCAGTTTTATAACCTTGATGACATAAAAGACAAACCCACGAGGGCTAATGGCTAACCCTTATAACCAAGAAAGAGACAAAAGGACAAAGTGAATGTGTGTGTGTTGTGTGGTTGTGTGGTTGTGTGTGTGTGTCTGAGAGAGAGAGAGAGAGAGAGAGAGAGAGAGAGAGAGAGAGAGAGAGAGACCCAAATGGGCAACCAAACACCCTTGACTCACTGATAAGACTAGCCCGATCTGTCCTTGAAAGATCCACCAACTCTACCACCCCCACCATATCCTCCATGTCTACATCACACGTCAACACTAACTCTCTATCTTTCTCTCTCCTATTCTCTCTCTCTAAGGTCAAATGAATTTGGCTTTTGGAGGATCCCCTTGTAACACGGGGGCCTAAACGTTGCAGAGTGACTCTGACTTGGTTAACAAAACTTCAGAAATCAATAGATTCGCCCCTTATTCATTGGATCCGACCTTCTCCCCCGCAGGAGATGCCGTGACCAACACTTGCATGTATGGTGCTTTGTCTAATCCATGATATCAATCACCCTCAACTTCACCCCTTTTCTCTATCCTACAACTTTCTAGGTAAAGTAGATATGTTGCAGAATACTCCTAGGTCTTGTTATCATAACGGGAGAGCAACAACATTTATCCTTTGAGAATATTAGACAATCATTACACAAAGGTTTATTCAATATTTAAGTTTTTTTATGTACTCACTAAGAGGGGAAAAATATATTTTTAAAAATTTTATTTTCACATTCAGTTAATAACCGTTTATTTTAAATTCAACGTCATTATATCAATAGAACAAGATTATATCTTATTCGTTTAGAATAGTAGGTGATCCATTTTTATTTCATGGTATCATTAATATCTAGATCGAGAATCCCTATCATTGCTAGTTTAACAACAGAAAATCACAGTTTAATCTTGAGTGTCCATGTATATCTAGACAGTCCAAATTGAACTCTGAAAAAGAATTTTTTTTTTATTATTTTTCTTTATTAGATCTGCATTTTGTAGCCGGGTCAGATATTATTCATCTAAATCTGATCTGAAAGTCAGATTTAGGCCAAATGTCATATGTCGTTGGTTTGCAAAACGACAAAGAAACCAAAATTCCAAATACTTGATCCTGGTTATTAGAATTACAATCCAGATAATAATCTTATGATCTAATAACACTTAAATGATCCAAATCGAGTATGAAATTAAAAATATTTAGGATCGCCGTTGGACCATATAGAATCGTGTGGGATACGATCCCATCAATCCTACACTTTGACTTTTTATAAAATAGTTAGGGGAGAATGGACCGTGAGATTTAAACCCTTGCATAAGTGGTTAAAACTTTAATCTTTTAACCACTAAATCAGACTTTCTTAGTTAAATCATTATTTGACAAAAGAATTTATCATACCATCGTCCGCAAACAAGACTCCTTAGTTAAGTTTGATTGTTTCTCATATATGTATTTGTTAAATTAAGCTCCTGGTAGATCTATATTTATTTATGGTAAATAATGTCCATATAGTACGAAATTAGATTCAGTTTCTTAGGAATAAACATATCTAGTTAATTTTCTTTAGAAGTTATTTTCACATTTCAAATGCCAAAAGCTTTAGCATTAACTTTTTAGTATTCTGTACATTTTAGTATTCTGTACTGCATAAATTTATATAAGACCTTTGTTTAATAACCCTCTTATGAGTTTGACTCTCAAGGGAGGAGAAAAATGGATTGGGGGGGGGNTTGACTACTTCGCAAATAATTGAGAGCACTAGGGCCTCTCTTTAGCGATTCTTCCAAGTAATTGCTCCCCATGGAGTCTAATTAAACATGTCTTAATTTGTCATCTTTCATTATAATAATTATTAATTAGGCAATAACATCATCTCGAACCCAAGTTAATGCTTCATTAGCCTTTTACTCGGGACACGAAAGATGTATTTAACTTTTGCTAATCTATTCTCAAATTCGAGATCCCGACAAAATTCCCTCCTATCACTTTTTTTTGTTCTAAATAACTTTGCTTGCGATAATCTCTACTTTAATTCATCAATTCATAAGCTTCACAAGTACAACAATGACTTAGCTTGATATAATAATGTTTAGATGACGGTTTACTAGTTTCTGTCATAATTTAATCCAAAATCAATTAGCAACAGGTGAAGAGATCTAACAGGTATATAGGCATAAACAGATTCCGTATCCCAGTCAATGTATGATAATAACTCTCAACACTCTTGTCCATACGGAGCGTGCCATAAGCTGAACAGGTACAGACAGACAAAAACAATCATAGACCAGGTTTGAGGTAGGATAGAACTAAACTCTGATACCATGTCAGAATCTAATCCAAAACCAATTGATATTAGGTGGAGATGTCCAATAGATTTATAATATAGACATATCTTCATTCACAGTCGATATGTGATAATATCGATTAACAGCTTCTGTACTATTAAGCAACAGGACAAAACTATTTGATAGAATGAAGATGGTGATTCTTTTATGAAATCAATTCAAGCTTTGCTAATCTTCTTGTAATATTGATTAGATTATAAAGTAACCAGACAAGGATTTTAAATTACTTGTACTTTCTATCCGACACATAAATAATGATCATATGAAAATATATATTATTTTCATAGACATTGGGGAGTACTTATGTTTGTGAACTTATATTTTTATTTTTAATTTTTATTATATATATATGTCTTCTATATCTTGATTATAGAAGGTGTGTTAGAAAATGGTGCTAAACCTAGGATAATTCCTCTTTTGAACCAATCATTATATATGATAAGCCCTTTGTGAATTTTTTTTATTAAACATTATATCTATCCATTTTGGTAATTAAAAAACCTCAAAACTACTTGGATCTTCTCTTCTTCAATTTTATATCGTTCAATAGATACTGTGTAATTTAATAATCTTCCTTTTTATAAGAAGAGAATCAACTATTTGAGATAGATTAAAGTGTAATTAAAAAACATTCAATTGGGGTTTTAATTAGTAAATAGTGATTAAAAAGAATTTACAAGCTCAAACGTCAATATATTTCATGGGTTTGTTAAAAAAGTTGCCGCCATTCATGAGATTTTATGCAACCAACAATAAAATGATGTTGTTTACCCTTAATAGTTTTTTAATAGTATGATTAATAAATATAAGTAATATGTATAGAAATAGAGCTTCTACAATGTACGCTCGGAGTAAAAAAGAGTTCAAGCTGTTGATGTGTAAATTTCTTTCAACTTTAATTCCTTTTTTCTCCTTGGACTTCTTTGAACTTCAAACATTTGCTTTTATTTCGACGTTATTCTTCAATTTCAAACACTTCTATTATTGTTTTTATTGGGAAAAATGTAAAGGAAAAACTTGCCTTTTTCAGACATCTATACTTAATTATTTAATCATCAGTCATCTTGGACTTGGACCATTCTCTACGTAGATAGGAAAATAGTGCTATACCAAAATAGAGAAATCCGATTTCTTTAATTATACATAGGAATAGTAGATTGATTTTACTAGCTCATCAATATGTAGGAGTTTTACTATGAAAAATATACTAATTAAACACCGCCGTGCTATGCAACGAGATACAACTTATACTTTTTTTTGTCAAAAGGGAGGACTATCATTAAGTACAACTTATACATACTTTGTTAAGCAATATGTTTTAAAATCTCTCCCCCCGTCCCCCCGCAAAATTTGATTAGAGAGGTTCTTTCTCTCCGAACATCTATTTCAAATGACAATTGAAACTAGAAATTCGTCATTGGCTTTTTCAATTGAATTCGTCGCCATTTATGACTTTTAGCGATGAAAGAAGATTCATCTTCGTACACCACATTGTGATCAATGTGTTTTCTCTTCATATATCACCTATATTGACGAGAGTTCTTACCATATTTGAACATATAGCAACGAAATATTGATTCCGTCATGAAATATATATAGCAACAAAAATATGACAACAATGACTTGACGATAAAAAATTATCCGTCATCAAAGATCTTTAGCGACTGATTTCGAACCTTTAGCGATGAAATGTTCCGTTGCTAAAGGCCATTTTTCTTTGAGATCATGTATAATATTATATTAACATTTATTTAAGATGATATTAATGTTTATTCGGTATATGATATAATATTTCATCACTATAATTTTGGCTTACAATGACAAACACCTCAATGATACAATGACAACTGCCTAAATCTGTCTAAGAAAAATAATATAGAGTGAGCTAATTTGAGTAAAATGACAGCTCAAAAATTAGCAGTTTTTAATGTGCTATCTACGAGGACAACTAATTTTTGTGCTGTCTTAATAACTTCTTATAGTGATATAAAAAGATTACTAAAGTTCTTTTTATTTACACAAATATCATCCTATTTAATCCATCCTAAACCCTAATTTTACTTAGTTTTCATTCTCATTAACAGAGGCGAGAAGAGATCAGTGGTGATTGGCAAGTCAGGGAATCGTTTCCTTCAATTTCCCCTTTCCTATAAACTCTTCTCAGATCTATCTTTCTTCTTCACCATTGACTCTCTAGTCTCAAATCTGCATCTCTTCATCTTTCTCACCCTTCTCGTCTTAGTTCTGCCTTCCTTCTTCTCCCTCACCTCTCTTTTCATGGCTCTTCGAGCTTTTTTGTTTAGGAAGGAGAAGCCAGGCCGGTGGAGGATTTATCAGGATGAAAGTAGGGGTTAGGTGGTCGCCGTGTAAGATCCCTCCTCGTCAACGAAATCCCACATCGCCGTGTAAGATCATCCTTCATTTTGTATCCTTTTTATCATGCTTTTGCACCCTAATTTTTGTTCATTATGTTTATGATTTGATGGATAGAGAGAGGAACTCGAACCTTCTTTTTTGATCTGCCTAGTAGTCCAAATCTAGTTCTCCACACAGAAAATCAGTCAAATTTAAGAGAGAGGGCTTATGATCATGTACAGTGCATTGGCTATTAGATCTCTGACGATTTTAAGAGCTCAAATCTTGCTCTGGTAGCAACTACTGTACTGCATATTTTTTAATCCTTTTACATCGATTTCCTCAGGATAGTTCAGAAGCTGAAACCAACTAGTTTCTGTGGACGTTTTTAAAAGACAAGCCAGTAAAATTAAACATCAACTAGCAAAGCAACAATATTTTTTGTTGGTCAAGTCATCAACTTGTTCTTTGTGTTACTAAGTAAACATGAGTAGTAGGGATTTATAGAACGTTGAATTTGATAGAGATTGTCATTTGTTTCATGGAAAATGGAAGAAAAATAAGCGAATGATTAATATTATTGGTACCCATATCTACCAAAATGGTAGATGAGAAAATGTAGGCAAAGGATATCTGAATTCACATCTTTAATCTCAACAATCAAAAAAAGGTAAATTTGTCAAATTAAAGCCTAAATTGGTTTTGTCAGTGATTAAATTGAAAGGGAGAGCGGTTCGAGAGCAGGATGCCGGCCGAGATGGAGCTGGAAGCCAACCTATACTTGGAATGGTGTTTTCCGGTTCTGGTAGCTACTCTATATTCTTACGTTTTTCACAGCTGCAGCCTTGGCTGACTGAGAGAGCTGAGCTGGCTATCCAAGCCCGAGCCTAGTTTAAGCAACCTTCCGCCGAACTACCTTAACTAGAGATGGAAGCTTCAATTGGAGTGGAGCTACTAGTCGTTCAAGCCCAAGCCCAGAAGACAGAAAGACGTTCAACCCTATTCCCTCTAAAGCCCCTCACCTAAGGCAATTGACAAGAATTCCTCCTTTCAACCCGGTGTGACCCCTGACCAAAAACCATAAAGCCAAGATCTCTATAAAGCGAGGAAAAGAATGTAGCTAACCAACTTCTAGGAGAGACATAATAGTAGAACTATTAAATGAATGTTTTTGTTTTTGTAGATATGAAAACAGAGGAAACTTTGAAGTGCAATATTTGATAATTCTATAATTTCTGCATTTTTTTGGATTTGGTGGTGCTAGCAGTAGGATGATCGTGAATAGGAAGATCAATATTCATACCAATAGCTTCCTTCCTTATCATTTCTTGTTATGTTTCTTTATGAATGTTGAGTCAAAAGAAAATAAAAGCTAATGCAAATTTTGTTTTTATTGGATTTCAGGTTGTAATAAAGCAGTTTGGTGGGAGTGATTATGAAAGTTCAGGTGTGATGGTAACTAATGAAGCTAAGCTGCAAAGACATCAACAACTAGAAAAACTATATAGATCAACTCGTGCTGGAAGGGTAAAGAATTTTTCCCTTCTATTTATTGCTGTGTATAAATGATATTAAATCTCTTTTTATGGAAGAAGCTAAATGAGGTTGGTCTAGTATACCACTAAATATTTTTGTTGATTCCTTGATATTTATTGATCATTCATCTAGTCTTACAAATGTATTATATTATCCTCTCTGTTACCAGGATTTCCAAAACAATATTGTTAAAGCAGGATAAACATTTATAGCCATTGGCTACAAGCATATTAAGGCAGGTGAGTATTCTATTATCATCATCAGTCATGAATTTGTTTGTTATTGCACAAAGACTTTTTGGCCAATCATGAACTTTGTGGTAGGCAAGCACCAAGCTGTCGGAGGATTGTTGCAACTATGGGGCTGAGAATATCAATGACAAAATACTAGTAAAGGCTGCATCTATATATGGTGATGATCGTAAGCATGTGAAAAAAGAACAAGAAGATTTGATTAAGCTATTATCTTCACAGGTCAAACACAAGTATATGCTTTTATGTGTTGTCTTGAATGTTTTACCTGCCACTTACGATAGTGACACCTCAAATAGGGGTCCTCCACCTACTAATTGTAGATAACCTTGGCCTTATTGTCTATATTTCGCAAACTTTGTGCTAGCATTCCAAACAAACTTGGCCTGACATGGAAGCATCACTACCCTAGTAGTGTCACTTTATGAAGCCCCCACTACCCTAATTTCCATCATGATAGCACCTCTATGTTTTCCCTTCACATCGGGAACTCATCATTTTTTTCTCCCTTCTTGAAGCAAATATCAACATCATGTATGGCTTCTAATATTTACATGTATTATATATTCATGGTGAGAATATATATATATATATATATATGCAGTGAGATTATGTTATGATTACTATACTAGTAGGGATTTTCACTAGAGTCACGTCTCATTTAATCTTTTTATCTTTCACTAGTTAGAATCAGTTAAACAATTCTTGTCTAAATATCCTTGGTAGACTTTATATCCTGAAAAATATAATAAAACCAGAGCTCTTCTTGACAGAAGCTCTTATTAGTTTCAATCTTTCAAAGTTTTTAAGTCCTCCAAGCATGTAAGTAGCCTAGATTACCTTATATGTTTACATTATAAAATTTGAGATATCATTTTATTTTGAAAGGCAGGACGAGTAGGCTTGTCAGAGAATATCAAAGAGGTAAAAAATATTTGAACTCTACCGCCTTTCTTAAGACCATTTTTTTTATCAATGCTGATGATATCCTAAAGTAGTAATTTATTTAACATCTCTTATTGGTTTTTATATTTTTTGTTTTGGCAGTTTGGAGTTTGTCTGCCAATGCAAAGAAATGATTTAAAAAGAGCTTGGTTGAGTTATAGTATTAAGGTGTTAAAGTTGTACAGGTTCATGGACGACCAACGTTGAAGAGCTTGGTTGAGTTTTGGAACAAAACGCTACAGAAGGAAATTGAGCACACTAAACACACAAGGATAGACGCCGCAGCTGCTTTTCTAGAATCTCTTGAGGAACCAAAACTCACAAGCTTGGCAGAAGCAGGGAAGAACTTTTATACATGTTTTCATTTTTCTCTTTAATTTTCCAACTTTCATTGAGTTCAGCACGAAACTTAATTTTGTAAAGATGAGAGAACTGACAAATTTCTATATCTCATAAATGAATTTCGCTAAATATTTATACTTTGTTTGAGTTATTATTTTATATATGGCTTAGTTCTTGTGAAAACTAGTATAAGAAATACATATATGGATGTGTGTGTATAAATGTATGATGTATGTATGTTTGCATATGACTCAGTTGAATCATTGCCATACAGATTTTTACAATAATTTTTAGTTGTGTTTGTGTTCATTAAAAACCAGACAAGTTTTATATAGTTTTTGAGTTGCTATCATTTTCAACAACTATGGTGTTATAAAGACATTGGTAGGTCTTAGTTATCCTCAATGGAATAAGATAAGCTTACAAAAAGATAGAATAAGATAAGCTTGTTATAAGTGTTGTACATTTATAAAAAAAAACTTTTTATAGGTGTTGATTAAAAGTTATTTTGACATTAATGTATATAAAAAAAATTTGTTGTGAGAACGTAATTAAATGAAAAAAACTATCATGCAAATGCATTTTTCCCTTTCCATGATAGCTTCTTTTTAAAAATAATTTGGACATTAAATGACGGGGATTCCCCGTTATCTAAATGCTTGTGGTGGCACCTATGATGATGGATTTTCCCGTCATCTAATAGCTTTTGGCGGCACCTATTATGACGGTAAATTCCCGTCATCTAATTAGTTTCACGCAACCTTATTATGACAGTTTTTGTTGAAAATGAGTAAAAATGACAACACAATAGATGACAGGCGGCCAGCCATCATTATAGGGTTATAATGACAGATTTTCACTGTCATCTAAGGTCAAAATTGTATAAGTATTTACCATGTTAACACATAATATGATATTAATATTTATTTAAGATATTATATAAACGTTAACAAATAAATTAGCAATCCAATAATATGATATTAGTAATTTTTTAGGATGATTTAATATTAAATTTATAGAGTACTAACATCAGATAATATTGTATTAACATTTATTTAAGATTAAAACCACTTCTAATATTGTATTGACATTTATTTAATATAATTATGAACGATAAAATTTGATGGAAGTGAGACATAACCTAAATTTAGGGAAAACATGAACGGTAAAATTTGTAATTAAATTAAAAAATAAAATTATCCGTAATCTCTATAACTACTCCTACAAATATGATATAATTGATGTCATTACTATTAAATTTATTAATTAAAATGTAAAATTTGAAGATATATTATAAATAAAGGTATTTTAGACAACCCACAAACTATTTAAATTACACTAGTTAAAAAAGACTGTTTATCTACTACACATATTTTAGGCTAATTAATAACTTATCTCTTAGAAAGTGGTCTATCCACTAGGATTCCTATAAGACATATAGTATAACATTGTTCAATACAATAATTCATAGTTGTATACTTTGGAAAGATATGCAAACTTAGCAGCATCATTTTGACAAACACGTCAAAAACATCTCGTAAAATGGCTTACACTTAAAGCCAACCTGTAAACACCGATTAATAATAAATCAATTATTTTAAATTAGTAATAATGTTTCTTGTTCCATTCAAAGGTGGGGACCATATTTTAAACTAATCAAATCTACTCATTCTCATCACATCATAGATTCCATATGACTTAAAATATAAAATAATATAATCTTATACAAAATGTTTATTAGAATATGGAGGAAATTAAATAATGAATATTTTGGTTAACCACTCAACTTATGTAGTCTTTATTAGTTTATTAAAAAGAAAAAATTAAAGTAGTTAATGCACCACACTTGAAAGAATCATTTATCTCAATGGACCAAAACCCATTATTACTCTTGATATACACAACTCAAAGAGAGAATATCAAGAATAGACTACTTAAAATAACCACCTCAAATCTAAAAAAAAAAATTTGGCGCCACAAAACAACCCCCCAACGAAATTAAGCGCAATATTCAGAAAGTATATATAGTATGTACATATATATGAAATATATATACTACATATTTATATGTACGGTATATATTTTGTAAACAAATGGCGTAAGGAAGCGATTTTTCGTAGGTAGCGTCAAAATATTTTTTGGGCGCACGATTTGTTTTATTTTAGAACGTGTGCAGTGGCTATTTTTTATTTTTTTTATACTTGTGACTATTTTTGATGATGTTTTAACATGGCCTATTTTTTATCATTACTGTAACTGAAACTAGTTTGTTTGGTTCCCTAAAGAGAAAATTGGTTTCTACTTCCCAATTAATTGGTAATTGAACAATGTTAAACTAATTAATTTTTTTTAGCAAAATAGTTTGCTTGGAGAATTGTAGGTATATATTCTTTATTTTACTTTTGTTATGCTAAAAATTATAACACTAGCAAGATAATCATAATTTGCTAATGAAGAAATAATTAGTTGAAAATTTCTTTGTTAAAGGGTTGAAAAGATTAATACTTCTAAAAGAAGGTAAAATGTATAATTGGTAGAGAATGATTGTTATATTTACCATAACTTCTTGGCTATAGATGTGAATGCAAGAAATCTACAGTCAAATGACACACGTCAACTGGTAAATCAACATCGATGTTGCGCCTAGTTAATTGTATTTTGTCGATAAAGTCACTAAAATGAGAGAATAATAAGACTAGAGAATTAGAGAGTTAGAGGATGAGTATCCTTGTGAGACTATGCACCATCTATTAATGATGGACTGTTATCCTATGCACCACAGAGTTCTAGTCATGTTATAAGTCTATCGCTTAGCAAATCTTATTGAGTCTAAACTAAAATGATACTTGTTGAAGCCAAAAAACTCAACAGTAAGAATATGTATGCTCCCTCTTTTTGTTAGGAATCCTCATGGGCTGGGGATTTGCAAAATGCAATCAAAGAATTGAGAGAAATGAAGAAAAACGGGGGTGATTTCCTCGTCTAAGGGCCTCAAATGCCTAAGTCATTATCCTGTTAAAAATTTGGCAGAGTTTTTTTATGAGGAGAATAGCTTACCTTTTTCTAGAGTAGGTGGGGGTATTTATACCTGAAGCATTGGATGACAAAATGGGTAAAAGAAGCCTTGATGATGTGGTGGTTCCTTCTTGATATGACGAATTAGAGGCGACATTTAATGCCCTTATCCTTTGAGCTGACGTGAATGGATGTGTATTAAATGTTGATATGTCCCTGGTCATGTCAAATGTGGATGAAACGACCGATCGGGGGATGATCTGACACTTCAAATAGGAGGTTGCCATGTGGAGTATTGCTTTCAGTGAGTAATGATAATGCTAACGCGGGGCCAGCTTAGCTCTTTCAGCGAACCTCATTCTTGCCATTCTTCTTATGCTTAGGTCGGTACATCCTGAACTACCGGGAAATTGGCCTGGCTAGGTCAGCCTCCTCCATTTTGGAGCTTGTGCCCCCATTGCCTTTTCTGGGAAACCTCTTTGCGCGGTGTGAAATGTGGTGCCATGTTACTAGTAGTCGGGGAATGCCCATAATAGCTACCCCTATTCAAAGATTTGGAGGGTTTAGTTCGCCAGGGTCTGAAGACTTAGTTTTTCATATCTCTCCTCCGAACTAGCTATATGCGGGGTGACGCTAAGGACTTTATTTGTCTCAAGTGATATTCACTTGTATAAAAACATGTTTCTTCTTGATCATCCATGGTCAATTGAATTAGCTACTTGGTAATCATTTGGCACGATTTCCCATTCTGCGCACATGTCTTCCCCTTTTTTGAACTTCATAGTCAGTTATTCTTTAGGGTGGTACTAATGATGACATGCGGGCACGTGAAGGGAAGATCGAAAGTCATGATGCCTGGTTCCTTGATACGTCAACTGTCACCTCTATACACTCGTGAGCGACGCTTGAGTGCCCGAGCTCGCTCCATTAGCCTTCAAACGGGTACTTTCTTAGCCATTTGATCGACGCAACAATTCTGATTGCCGAATGGGCTAGAGTCTATAAATAGGTGGTTTGCTCCTTTACTTCTACCATTTTACTCCCAGTGAGATATTGAAACCCTTTGCAAAAACTTCATTCGTTCTTTTAAAACCAGAAACTCTTCCCTTCACTTTGGGTCATCCCTTTTTTTTATTTTTTCTGCTTTTCCTACCTTTCAATTCTCTCGGGGTTTTCCGTGAATTCCATTAGTTTAGGCCTACATTCTCTCATTCTGTTGTCCGGGAAGATTTCCTGAAGGTTTCCCATTCTTTTTTCAACGTTCACTCCTTGAAACGGTCATTTTCCTATGATAAATTACTCTTCCTTCACCAAGGTTTTTTTAATTCTTGCTTTTTTCCTTCCCTCCCAATTTTAATCGTGTCTGAGGTTCCTGGGGATTCGTATACGCGATGGGTTATGTTGATGGATCGAAAAAGGCCACTAAATCTCGTGCCAATTCTGGGACCCATGTCGATCTAAGCGAGGTTACCGACTAATGGGGGGCTAACGAATATCTTTCCTCCTTGACAAAGGATGACTTGGATGCGATTTGGAAGGCTTATCATATCCCAGTCTATATTCAGCTATGGCTACAACATGTGGGTGAGAAGATAAGTGCCCTGCGGTACGGGGGAACATGGTTGTATTTGGCTTCACTAGAGTGTGGACTGAGGCTTCCCATACACCCTTTCCTGAGTGGGTTTCTATGGCGTGTATCGCTCTGGCCCATTTTCAACCTAACTCATGGAGGGCTCTGGTCAGATGATGGGTGCTCTTGAGATCTCCTTACGATGAGGACCTCACAATGGATGAACTTGACTTTATGTTTCAGTTGAAGCCTCGTCCTAAGAGCAAGGTCGGAGGGGTGCCTCCTCGCGACTAGGACTTGTACTATAATAGTAGCTATATTGGAAAGGTGAAGGGGATCATGAGTGGAATCCTGACCTGGTATAAAGATTGAAAGGATGGCCGGTTCGTGATCTCTAGATTATGGAATGGGGAGGTCTGCTTGTCTTTACTGAATCTTCTTGGCGACTCGGAGCTGGTGCTCCCGATCCCTTGGATCTTTAGAACTGCAGGAGAGCTCATACTTCCAGATGAGGGGGAGTTCTGCCTGTCTTTGCTTTAGGAACTAGCTTATATTATTTCCTTTATAGTGATTATAAAGAGGCCAGAAGGATTTCCAACCCACCTTAGTCTCAAATTTCTTGCCTAATCGAGCTTCTTATTGAGGCTCGTGCTTTCGACATCCTTGTTAGGCCTGAATCTTTGTTTCAAGTGGCTCTGTATTTGGATCCTCTAGAGGACACTATGATCGATCTTTCTGTCGAGGTCTACTTAGAGGATTCTAGCTCGAGGAGTTTCAATATCTGAAGGGCTAAATGGTTTTCTTGATCGTACGAGTTTGATCCTTAATCATTCCCCTATTGTCATTGTTATTATTATTACTTTGTCCTTCGTTACACGGTTCCGTCTGTGTAGGATTGGCTAGAGACGATCCTTCCTCGAAGAAGCACAGAAAAGAGCTTGAAATCTCAAAGGTTCAGAAGATGTAGGAGCTCCGAGCCAAGAAACTAGAGCACTCGAAAGGGAAGACCGTCCCCTCTGCATCTCATCCTTCTATTCTTCATCCTAAGGTGTCGGAGATGATACCACCAGCTCCACCTCTCCCTCTATCCTCTGACTTCACTTTCCCAAAGCCCATTTCTCTGCCTCTTCTTGAATCCGTTAGGATTTCTTTGATAAGTTTGTCCCTCCTTCATCGGGCCAGGGTCCGTCGTAGGCTAGCAATGCTCAAAGAGATTCTAAGAGCTCAACTGAATCACCTCAACCTCATGTTCCACCTCGGGTCATAGTCATTCGAGAGATTGAGAAGTCTTCTTCTCAGGTTCACGGTTCTATTGGGTTGGGCTTTCGTTAATAGGGGTCTCATTCCATCCAAAAGCATAAGGCCCTTATGGCTTTAGAGGGGGCCGGTCAGCTTGATACTCAGGACCGAGCTCAGAATTAGGTAGCTAAGGTGTTTGATTGGTGGTCCAAGCACGTTAATCTCGAGAAGGGAGTTAGTATTCGTGAGGGGTTCCTGGCGGGGCTTTCTGATGGCTTTATAGAGCACACTCTTGACGTAAGCACTAGTTCTAGTTCATCAATTCTTTTACTCCTTATGCTTCGTCAAGTTCTTGACTTGATACCTTTTTACAAATCACTAACCTTTAATGTAGTGATGCCGGCACATCTTAATGATTGTTGCGAACCAGGTGCTAGAGGCTACTCGAGCTTCTTCTCGGGCAGAGGTTATGCGTGCCGAGGCGACTAGAAATTTCAACTCTCTTCGCCACGCCTATGACAGGATCAAAACAGAGGTCGAGTGGCTTAGGGCCCCTAGAGGGGGAGTTCACATCTCTTGAGAATGAGTTGGGTAAAGCCAAGGCGAAGGCCAGTCGAGCTGTCAGTGTTCGCTGAGGCTTGGAGGCTTGGTTGTCTGATCGGGAGAAGGTTGTCAATAGCAAGAGAAAATCCTAGGGACAAGGCTCGAATCTTGGAGAATAAGCTTTCTCGTGAGATCCACTCCCAAACTTAGACGGAGAATCGGGCGAAGGAAGCTCAAAGGAAGCTCAATTTTACGGAATCTCAATCGCAAGAGAGGTCCTGCCGATGAACTGAAGGCTATGCCAAAAGGATGGAGGACTTCAAAGGATCTTCTGAATTCAAGGTGGCTCTTGCCGTGGAGTTCGCTCTGGGCTATGAGATGTCAGGATGAAGTCGTAGATACTCATCCCGAGTGGGACTTGGGCTTTCTTAGCTGTCCTCTAGATCCTCCGCCTACTCCTCTGGCCTTGGCCTAAGAGAGACTAATGGCTGTCGGTGCTCGTGAGGCACAAAAAGCTACCAGGATGCTGTGTTATACTTTTGTCTGGTCAGAGAGGCCCAGATCTTCATGTGTCTCCCCTGGGCTCCCTAGTCTGTCAGGCTCATATTCTTTCGATGTGCTAGACATGGAGGTCTCTCCTCCTTTACCAAATATAAAATACACTTTTATGAAAATCTAGTCCCTAAAGTTTTAAATGTCTATTAATTTAGTTTCTTTCCTTAACTTCATTGAAACTTATGTTGGATCATGTGACATGTACATTTTTTATAATATCAAAATTGATGTAATGGTTGATTTTATGAAACACACATGCTGGTCACGACACACCAAGAAAGCTAAACAACATGTCAAGATGGACTAAGCTAATGATATTGAAAATTTTACGGACTAAAAATGATATAAATAAAGGGTCTAAAGGGACAGAATGTGTAAGCTTTACCCATTTTTTCCTTCTCTTCTTGATAAGCTCTCTCTGGAAGTAATTGCTGAATTCAATTGTGATGAAGTGTAGGCCGTGAAGATGTTGTTAGAGCTGAAAAATGTGAGAAATTCAGAGGGGTTGACACCGTTGGATGTTGCAGAGAGGTGGGAGATGCGACGGTCGGTTGACGGATTGGTTAGGGAGACGCTTATGAAAGCGACAGCAGCATTAAGAGGTGCAAATATTTTAATTGTACTACCAATATCTTTTACAAACTTATATGACTTATATGGAAAGAACGTTTTCTATTATGAAAATTTTATTGTACAAGTAGAAATTAAATGAGGAGTGGGTCAAATAATTGACATTATTTAATTACGTTCATTATCAATGATACATTTTAAAATAGGAAAAAAAATCTGACATCTCTTATAATGTATTTAAATGAGACGAACACTTTTATAGTTTGAATGACATATAATGTCCCTCCATTATAGGTGACATTGTAAAAAACACTCAAAACCGTTAAACTATAAGACTGTTTAAATAATACATAAAACTAAAATTACTTCTCATTTTATTCTTAATTCTAAAAATGTTCAAACACATTACTTTTAATATTCAAATTAGAATTCACCTAAATCTAAAAAACTTGAATCAGTTTATATTTCTGATTAAGAAAATGATTGAGAAGTTATCATGCTCTACTTTCAAAATACTAATCCTCGAAGAGGCAGTACTAATTACTAATGGATGTTAAGAGATAATGCAAGTTTTTAGATTTGTAATGGAATAGACTGAGTTTTATGGAATGACATAAAAATTTGGATTTGGCCCTCTCAATCTACAAGTTTGATTAAGCGAGAACTACATAAATATTCCATTTGGGCAATCGGTCTAGAATTATACATTATTTTCTTAATTTTTTTCTATTATTGATTATTTTCTTTTCTTTGCATATCATCTATATGAAAAGCTTTTAATTTTGTGAATTTAGCGATACATGTCATTTCTCCTAAACATTCTCTTTATTGAATGTACAGGTTGCAAAAAATTAAATGAATAAAAAAATGGTGCCTATGTATGAATAGTTTTGGCTCTAAGATTAGAGTTTAAGGCAAGATATAATGTTGGAGTAAATTCAAGGTTGTTTGTTTTCATATTTTTACTTGCCGATACAAGTCACGAGAATAAAGAAATTTTTTTATGTAATTGGTTCTCTCCACCTTAGCATATGCCATATGATTCTTACCAAATTTAATCAATTAATCAAATTTTCTAGGTAATTTTGTTACATATTAATTATTATTTCATCTTCTTCATATAACTATTCCACAACTAAACATATGATTGATAAGTTCATACATGTGGTTAAATCTCTCATGATGTCGTAAATTAAATCATATATATTACTTCAACTCTTATATAAAAAAAGACTTTGATTTATTTGTAAGAATAAATAATTTGATCCTAAAAGTGAGTCATCATGCAACTTAATTAAAATTAAGACATTTTTAATATTTGATTATAAAGACATACACTTAAATTTCTAATTGACTAAATTATGTATCACTTATTCATAGATTATTATCTTATCACTAATTAAAATGATGTGTTATTTATATGTTAATTACTATATATTGATCAACTGTCATGTTGATCATCTATCAATTAATTTAATAAACCATTAAAATAAACAATAAACTACTATCTATAAGTTTTCTCTTCAATTAAAACTTAAAACAATAAATCATTTTATCGACAATGGGATTGGACCACTCACTCTCAAGTCGGCAAGTCAAAGTCCATTTCCTACTACGTACCAATGAATTTTTATTGCTCACTCCAACGGCTCTTTCTGCCTCCAGATCAATAGTACCTCACAATCCCATCAAAATACACGCTATCTATGACAAAATTTGAATTTGGCCCATTCTATCTACAAGTTTGATTAAGAGAGAATTACATAAATAATACATTTGGGCAATCAAAGTAGCTAAGTGGGCAAATAAATTATATTTCACAAAAATATGATTGTCCCACATGGTAAGGAGAAACCTCAGAAAATAAGTGAATTCACCAGCCTTGAACCTATTCACCTTTCCTCCTCCTTTCCTCCTCAAGATCTTCCTCATTCTGTTCGTTGAACTATCGCAAATAAGATCGAGAATCTGATTGAAATCCATCATCTCCCTGAAGATATCAGAATTCAGAAAACAGAACTACCACTTCTCAGTCCTTACAACCCTTATCATTAGTCAAACTGAATCCTTCGTAGTATCAGAACTTTGATATCTACTCACAGACCTCATGTGAAGGAAATTGTGTAAACCACAAAATTAGATCACTGTGGTCTCCAAGCCACCACCGCAGAACAGTATGTCACTCTTGAGATCCCTCAAGAGCTGCTTAATGCTTGACAGACATAAGGCTACACACATCTCCATGTTGGTGCTGTCCGTCTTGCCTTGACCCTCCATGGTAGAAAAGGGATTGCCACTACTGCTCGGATTGCTCTCCTCCACACCTCCTTCACATCCTACAGTAATGTTTTGATTGGTTTGATTCTCACCACCCTCAGTAATGTCACTATCATTCTTACAATTGCCCCAGTCTTTAATATTAAACTTTCAGACTCAACTCTGTCTCAGAGATTGAAAGTTCAAGTCCAGATTGTAGACGTAGAACAAGACTCCAGGGCCATCATGTCCACCTTGCATCATCAAATCATTTATCGCCTCTAAATCACTCGTTTGATCTCCATTTTCCCAATTCTACTCAAGATGCCCTTTTTGTTGTCTGTCTCTGACAGGGCAGATGATACTTCTATCATCTAGATCCCTCGGCATATCCCCAAAGATGAACTCAAGCATCCCATCATCACTATGACCTAACTCTGTCTCACGATGGTTCTTCTAGCACTACCGCTCACTAGTTCTGCCCTCAGCCATCAGTACCTTCTCTATATGAGTTGCTCCAACAAAACTGGTCATACAGACCTTCTGCCATCCATGCAACCAACATCGGTGCTTCCAGTCCATTCTGTTCCTAGTACCATCCCCTGCCTTGCCATGATGGAATCATACGAACAGGATTTTCCACCATTGACCAGACGCACAAACTGACTATGAAAGTAATTTCCAGACCTTTTCCCCGTTCCTACCGAGATCACTCCTACAGGAGAACCTAGGTCTCTCCCTGCAGTTGAAGAGGTTCTTAATTGGCAGTATAAAAATATTGTGTCTAAAAAACAGACTCTCACAAAGCTTGATACTAAACTAGATCAGCTGCATCTGCAATCTGACACCCTCTCCACTCAAGTCGAGCATATCTCTGACCAAATTCAGCAGCTTCGGATATGCTAGCTTCAAAAGCTCTGCACTTAGATACTGAATTAAAGCAACTGGTCAAAAAAAGGTTATATAGGCACATAATTCTGGAAAAATGAGCAAGAACTCATCTAGATTCAACAAGATCTCTATAGCATAGAGGTAAATATGGCTAAGGAAAAATCTCAAACTCTTTATGATCCATATCCTTCCTATCCCATGAGCAATCAAACTTCTTGGTATCTTTCCTCTCCCATGCCTTATACCAAAGCCTCCGACTACAATAATCTATTCAAAATGTCTTACCCCATTTTAAGACAATTCAGACAATCTTAGTCGACAGCCGCAGCTCACCCAGTGCAGCCTACTCCTCTTTCTTTGATACCTCCTGGTGTTCAGATCCATTCCACTCCCCTGGCCTCAACTTCCTATGCGACGAAACCCTCTGCTCAACCAGTCCATCCTCCTTATCCATCTCATAAATTAAAGGCTCCTCTGGATCCTGATTCGACCATGCAGATGTTACAAAATCTCTCCAGTTCAGTTTTAGAAACTGATACCTCCAGCACTGATGATATCTCTAGTCTTCCTTCCGAGGCATGCCAATATGATATTTCTACTCTTGCCATGGTCCAACCTGGTGATATCGACGAGGAAGAACCATTTGTCGATGATCTTCCTCCTCCAATACATTCCCAAGACTCGAGGAACATATATAAACCAACGACTGACCCCTGATTTACTTTTGACGATCTTCCTCCAAATAAATGGCATGATTGTCTTCATGAATTTTGTGCTTGGATTGACTTACAGCTGTCTAAACCAGATGTTGTCCTCGAAGATGTCCTCTCTAAATTTTTATCTCGGTTCACAGGGACTTTACGAGAATGGTTTCAAGTCTTTGTCCTTATTAAAGGCTGACTACAGCTCGTAGCCCTGACGCTGGCACTCTTTTGGGAATGTTACATAAAGAATTCATTGGATATTTCCAACTCATTGACAAATGGAGTCGTCAAGACTTTTTTGAAATGAAATGTTCTTCGTCGGAACGCCGTGATGTACAAAAACATTTCCAACGTATGTCCGACAAGTATTATACGCTGAATGGAGCAAATGATGTCAACCTCCGGCACACGTTCATTGCCTATCTTCCTGAAGAATTGTAACTTGAACTACATCGGACCATTAATGCCCTTCACCGTGATATGACGGACATTTCCCTTAGTGAAATCTATCAACTTGCATTGGCCACCCCTGATAAACTATGTGAACAACAAAACTTTTTTAAGGGGATGCTCAAAGGGGTCTATCTTCCTGAAGAATTGTAACCTGACCTACATCGGACCATTAATGCCCTTCACCGTGATATGACGGGCATTTCCCTTGGTGAAATCTATCAACTTGCATTGGCCACCCCTAATAAACTATGTGAACAACAAAAGTTTTTTAAGGGGATGCTCAAAGGGGCCTATCTTCCTGAAGAATTGTAACATGAACTACATCGGACCATTAATTCCCTTCACCGTGATATGACGGGCATTTCCCTTGGTGAAATCTATCAACTTGCATTGGCCACCCCTGATAAACTATGTGAACAACAAAAGTTTTTTAAGGGGATGCTCAAAGGGGAATCCAAACTGCGATCAGCGTGTATCAAATCCTATCTCAAGCTCAAATGCCATTCCCAAAAGGATTGTTCATGTTCTAAGGATCGCAGATGGGAAAAACGAGAAAAGACTCACCGTTTTCCATCTCAGAAAAGGGGTTTCAGACGTCAATCTCGTACCAAGCCTATTCTTCGAAATTTTAAGAAAATACATCATTCCTCCCGCAAGTCAGATAAATGCTATATCTGTGGTCAAAAGGGACATTTTACAAGAAGCTGTCATTATAAAAACTAAAATAGATATTCAGATGCTGCAACATCTACAAACAGTGCTTCTCCTCCGAGACAATGAAGATATTGAATCTGCTATTAAAGAACAAGCTAACCGAAAAGAGGATACTTAAAATGTCTTACCATACTCCTCTGACACGGTTAGCTGTTCATCTGAGTTCGCCACCTCCTCAGACACATCGGATAATCCTACTCCTATCCTTTGCATGGGATCTCTTGAGGTCTTACATAACCCTCCTAAAGAGAATGTTGTGTCCATCAAACCATATATTGAAATCAGGCTTCTTGCTGATAAATTTGTCAAAGTTGTTCTAGCCATTGGGTTTCCAGATACTGGCTCTTGCAGAACAGTCATGAAATTATGCCTTCTACATTCTGAAGATTGGGTTCCTTATAATCAATATTTCTCTACTGCTAATGACAGTCAATTCAAATTTGAGTGGATTACAAAGAGAAGTATTGGTCTTCAATTCTTCCCAAACTGCATTCTCTTGATTAAGGTGTTAGGCAATGATCTTCCAAGCAAAGACCTATTAATTGATTTTGATACTTTCTCCCGCACTAAAAAACTCCAGATTTTATCCACTGGGATCTAGTATAAAAGTTTCTTCCGTGCTTATACCCCTGTTACTAGTCTCCTCGACCACCAACAAGTTCCTCCTACTTATACCTATCTCCGTGATCAGATTCTTCCTTACTTTACTGATAGGCATGATCAATTTTCCCATGCTTTCCCTCTCTGAAAAAATCACGCATTCTTTATTCGTCTTCCGTTCAAACGCAATGAAGACCTCAATCCTACAAAGGCCACTCATCCCAACATGAATCCCGATGATCTTGCGTTGGCCCGTGAAGAATGTGCATCTCTTCTTCAGCAATGGCTTATTGATCCCACAAAATCTGATTGGGTCTGTCAGGCCTTTTATGTTGAAAAATGAGCTGAAATCAAATGTGGGAAAAGAGATTGGTAATAGGCTACAAGCCTCCCAACCTGTTTCTCTAAGATGATAAGTTTCATCTTCCCAAGCCCTATACTTTATCCGTCTATCTCAAACATGCCAAGATATTTTCCAAGTTTCACCTTAAAGCTGGGTTTTGGAAATTAGGAATTCATCTTGAGGACCGGTATAAGACTGCTTTCTATATACTGAATGCCCAGTACCAGTGGACCATAATGCCGTTTGGCCTGAAATTCGCACCCTGGCTTTTCCAAAAGGCCATGACCCAAATGTTTAAGCCCATTTTGCATAGTGCCTTGGTTTACATTGATGTCATTCTACTCTTCTCTGATGATTCGCTTTCTCATCAACTCTTATTATCCCAGTTTATTGATCTCATCAAACATTATGGGATTATGCTCTCCACGAAGAAGACCGAAATTGGTACTATGTGTATTGAATTTATGGGTATGATATTTGAAGATGGTACATTCCAACCAGGTCCTCATATTGCCATCGAATTGCTCAAATTCCTAAATAGTGATTTAACAGTCAAACAAATTCAACAGTTCCTTGGCATCATTAATTGTCTCAGAGATTTCATCCCTCATGTAGCCAGCTACACCAACCACTTGTCCAACATTCTCAAAAAGAATCCCCCATCTTGGGGCCCTACCTAGACTAAGGCGATCCAAGCCCTTAAAGACATTGTCCAAACTCCTTATCTATTAAAGATTCCTGACACAGGATTGCGTATCCTACAGATGGATGCCAGTGATGACCATTGGGGGGCCATCCTCATTTTATAAGTTAAGGGAAAAATTTTTATTGTGGGCATGCTAGTGGACAATTTAAAGACTCTGAAAAGCACTATCATCCCACTTATAAGGAGATCCTAGCAGTCAAAAAGGGAATTGAAAAATTTAGCTTTTATCTCAGCCCGTATGAATTTACTATCGAGATGGACATGAGAGAAAAACAATTGTATCTTTTTATTCTGAAAAACTTCTGCCTACAATGAAAGGAAAACCCTCTTTATATAGAGATGGAGGAAGAAAATGGACAACTAGGAGCTACAGACTTAAACAGTCTAAAGTAACAATTATTACAAAAATAAAAATTAAAAGTTTACTTTTACAAATAGTCCAAATGAATGATTATTACAAAAGATAAAAACTTAAAAGGTAACAGCAAAAATAAAGCTAGAATTATTATAACACGATAAAGATTAGTGGGAGTCATGTGGCATCACTACCAATTGCTTTTGGAAATAGGCTCATGATCAGACCCTAGGTTGGCATAATCTTCATCATACAGTGGGTCCTAGAAGTATGTGGAGCTGAAGTTATCAAGATCGTGAGGGTCATCTGGTTCAAATGGTGGAATAAGAAGTTGGCTGAGTTCGGGGGAAAAACAGTCAGGCTGGAATTGGGTGTCCAACTGATAGGGATATTGAGACTCAAATGGATATGGATCCTGAGGGTGAGGAGAAGACAAACCACTGAAGATGAATGAGCGTTGGTACTCATGTAAGGCGAAGCTCCAGAGGATGCTTGAGGGCTAGAAAGGAATGGCCCAAGGGGAAAACCATTATAGTCCATGTCAGTGGTAGATTCATTGAGACGTGTTAAGGTTCCACCCACATGATCCATGAACCATTTTTCATATTTGGGCCAAGCAGGAGAGGATTGCCAGAAATTAGCATAGTTACGCAAATATAGGGTTCCATCAACATAATAATCTTGTTCATGGTGGAGAGTGTAGAAACAAAAAAATGTTTGTCTCTCTTATCGAGGAGTTGCCCATATATTGTGTTCGGTGAGAATCTTGTGAACCTGGCTTCACTAGTATGGCAGTGGAGCAAAATATTGGAGAAGAGTCACAAGGTGCGTATGGGTATTAAGAGCATCACAAATATACTGGTAAATAAGATATGGAGGAAATCTGATGGCACAGTAATGAATGGCAGAAAGAGCCCAAAGATACCAGATAAGTTCTTCTGGTATGACACATTTAATGAGAGAAACTGTGGTATAAGGGATTGTCATATCAAAATGGTCTGGGAAAGGGTATATTTGGATTTTTACAAGTAACAGATGGAGCCAGTAAAACAGAGTTTTAATGGTAAGATTATTGATCATGGTGGGACCATCAGGTTTTGGACCTGGAGGGAAAATGGTAGCAGGCATGCTGATCGGCATAGTGGAGTTTAGAGGATCAGAAAGAGTAAGAATAAAGAGGGTCTGAGAAGAAGGAAAGGCTAAAGGGAGCTGTCTTTCTGAGGTCGAGTGAGATAATCACCAATAATTAAAGAGTGAAAAAGAGTTTTCATTGTTGTGGAATAAGAAGCCTTCGTATTTAATGCATGTATTTAATTTATTTGGAGCTATTAGAGCGGGATCCACTTTTTGGGAAATATGAGTCGACGCAATAACAAGAATATTTTTAGTGGAACAGCTTTCACAACCCTTGGAGATATAGTTCACTAATAGACCGAGGGATAAGTAATTCGACTCATTCACATCCAGATCATGAATGTTTGAAATCCATATTATGCAAAATGTAAAAGTATTGGGCTAAGTGTATAAATTTAGAGCAACCATCAACTCTTAAGTCAGCTTTTAAATTGAGTTAAGCTCTAAAACGTCAACATGGTATCAGAGGCTCTTAAGACAAAAGTCAAGCATGAATGCCCGTACTACATTTCCACGTGACAATGATCAAGCAAAAGACTGGCGTGCACGTGACGGGTGATATTGGGGAAATAATCTCACATCGGCTAAGTAAAAGTATTGGACTAAGAATATATGTTTAGAGCAACTCTCAACTCTCAAGTTAGTTTTTGAGTTGAGTTAGACTCTTAAAACTTCAACACCAGTACAGTAAAAAGATAATATATATACATATACATATATATACCTAGAAACGCACAAAATATAAGGACTAAAAAGTCAATACAAAAAATTATATAATGTTTTCGCTTACCACATTGATATTTTAGATCAAATATATGAAATCATAGTTTGAAATATTTGTGTGGTACCAAGAAATGTTATGTTATCAAGAACAACTTCATTCAAGTTTTTTTTTCTTCATGACTATTCCTTCCTATATGAAAAACCAGCTTTAGATGAGAAGCAAAATGCACAATACATAGAGATTTAATCCCTTCATTAAAAAAAAGACACAAATGTTGGAGCTTAATTTCGAAAATCACGAAAGTCAGCTTGAGCTTCAGTGTTATATGGTAAGGCACATGAACCTACGTTTCCTCCAACAAAAAGAATATCTTAATTATAAAATCCTTGGCATTTCAGTAATAAATGTACAGAGTGTTTTTTATATTTCATGGTACCAATGCAAAAATAAATAAATAAACAAATCCCCATTTATTACCCAATCCTAAGAGAATTCTACTTCAAATACAAAAGCTCTTAATTAATGAAGTAAAAGTGTTATTTTGTGTAAATTAAATTAATGTTCAAACCATTTGTTTTAGATCAGAGAAGAGTACTAATTGCACCATTGAACAGGGAAAGACTATTTTTCCAAATATCACATAGAGATTGAAGAACCCAAAAGAGAAAGAAAGAGGGAATGAGGAAAGAAAACTATAACAATTAACATAGAAGAGAATAAGGAAAGAAAGAAAGATGGATTGATGATTTTGAATTCCATGAAAATTTTCTGACCTTTTCTTTGTCAATCCAATCCAATTTGACTTTCAATGAATTTCACAATCTTTTTCTCAACCAAATATCAGTCAATATTGCAACAAGAGAACAACCAGCAGCATCGTCCAAATCCCCAAAACACCCTTGTTTCTTCCTCACATTTACTCAAAAGGAACTCCGAGCTGCTGAATTATTACCACCACTCCATCCATCAACTGGCAACTGAACATTCTGCATATTGAGCGGCAAGTTAAAGAAAGAAAGCCCCGGCGAAGGATAGGGATATGGGTTATTAGCCGAACCGCCTCCTCCTCCGTTACCTCCTCCTGTCCCCTGAGATCCCGCCTGCTGCATCTGCAACTGCTCCTCCTCATCCAACGGCAGTCTCTCGTATGCCACATTAGTAAACGATGATGCAATGATAATAACCGGCCCCGCCGCTATCAACTCCCCAACCACACTGCCTCCGACCACCTGCCCTTGTCCACCCGCCAAAAATATAGTCAGACTAGTTGCCCCTGGAGGAGCTGGCGGCGGTAAAAACGACCCGGAAAGCGATAGTATCTCGAATCTCCCATGTAGGGTTACAACTGCACCAGTGGCCGCTGGCTGCCTTAACGTAACGTTATTAACAGTTCCACTCCCGCTCAAGATACAGATCCCGCGCTGTCGACGACGAGCGTAAGTAGCAACGCTATCAAAAACGTCACAGCCATTACCGACCTCGAGAATATGAGCGCGTAACGTGTTGGCGCTCTCGCGCGTTATGATGACGGGCGGTTTCGACTTGTTTTTGGAACCGGGTGGGCGGCCACGAGGACGACGAGCAACGATATCGCCTGGGCCCACGTTGCCGGTAATTAGGTCAAGGCTATGGTTTGACATTCCATCATGATCATGGTGATCGGAGGAGGAGAAGTGGGGTTGATGGGAGTTGTGATCGTCCGAGTCGGGTTGGTGATGTGGCAGAAGGGGTTGTCTTTGGATATGCAAGTCAGGTCTGTGAAGAGAGTGAACATAGCGATTGCCTAAATCCAAACCAGCCATAGATACATTAAAGAGATAAAAAAAAGAAAAAGAAAAGAAAGGAAGGTGGAAACAGAAAACAAGGGAAATTATTAAAAATGAAAGAGGGAAAATTAAAATAAAAGAGAGACACTGATTTGAGGGATTGAGAGGAAATTAAGAAATGTTTTCTTTTTTGTTTATTTAAAATGAAGAAATATACATAGTAAAAGAAAGACAGAGAGGAGAGATGGGGAACTTGGAGACTGAGATATTGAAAAGAGGATTTTTAAGAAAACAAAACAATGAGAAGGAAAGAAATATACAAAGGGGATGGAGTGCAGAGAAAGAGAAGGGAAGAAGAAGAGAGAGAGAGAGAGCGAGAGAGAGTCATGAATTTCTCTTACCTCAATAGTTTAAATATTTTATAAAATAATAATTAGTTGACATTATTTATTTCTCTTTTAAGTTCTCCCTTTGTTAATTTGACAGAGGAATTAGTGCTCATGTTAGTTTGACTCTCACTTTCTGAGCGTGGTTTGAACGCGAAGTTCAAAGTGGCTCTTTTTTCTTTTTAATTTCATATTTATTTTTCCTTCTCTTTTACAGAATGAGTTTATATTACTTTACTGTGTCTTAAAAAATTATGATCCTTTATATATTAGTTTTATTGGTCCACTCTTTACTTGATGAATAGGAGAGATAAAAAAGCTTTAATCAAGGAACATTTATATAGATGTTTGGTTCACCGCAGTTGGGTTGATTTATGCTCGAATGCTAAACTCTTCCACTCAGTAGCTCATGGGTCAAATTATTTACCTATCTTGCTGGATACCTCGCATGAATATAAGAAATTCAAGCCCATTTTCAGATTTGACCGTAGATGGAGTCAACACGATGATTGTCGTTTTCTTATTGAGAAAACTTGGAAGGATCGAAAGACTAATTTTGACAATAATACTATTATCAATATGCTTGATGCAATTCAAGGAGCCTTGATTGACTGGAGAAAAAAGAGCTCTAATGCCAATTCTAAACTCTTAATTAAAGAGTTATCGCAACAACTTAATCTGTGTTATAACAAGGAAGGGGATCCTGATTTTCTAAGAATTAGAGAGATGGAAAATAAGTTGAGGGAGGTTGTATTAGAAAAGGAAGCTTATTGGAAGGATCGGGCTTAGATTGATTGGCTTCCCAATGAGGATAGGAACACATCTAATTTCCATGCGAGAGTGAAAATGCGAAGGAGATTCCTTAAAATTCTAGTTCTTGAGGATAATGAGGGGGTTTGGCATACTAATTTTAACAAAATCCAAGATTTGGCATTGAATTACTTCCATAATCATTTCAAATCTAAACCCACCTTCTGATTCTATTGATGCAGCTCTTAGTTCCCTTTCTCCCATGATGAACTCAATAGATATGGAAATGTTGGACAAAGTTGTTAGTGAAGAAATTTTGGGAGCTATTCATGATATGTACCCTATCAAAGCCCTGAGACAGGATGGATTGACAGTTGGCTTCTTTTTGCAACACTACAAAATTGTTTTAATAATATATTAGAATTACATATAAGATTTTAACATTTTTCCACTACAAGAAATATGAAATTTTACAAGAAGCACATATCCCCGTGAAAAGTAATCAATATGGATCATGCGGCGCCTGTAACAACCCTTCATATTAAAAGTCCATACTTTTCGCGAGGCACAACGCCTCCTGGTATCTTACTTTTTACAGGATTATTCAATTCATGTAGAATGCTGCTTTAATAATATTTTCAGACCATTGTTCAATGTATTCAACAAGTGTTTTTAATACTTGTGAATTACTAGAGTTTTTAATACTTTTAGTGGCATTTTATAGATGCTATTTTTTATAGTCAATTCACATGTACCTGATTTACATACATATTCAATATATTAAAAATTATATAACAACATCAATGAAACGTTTAATAACATTAATATTTTATTTCACTTCCACAAAAGTACAATACGAAACTAAAAAATATCCAAAAGTATCATTATTAAGTCTAATCATCCACATATCACCATCTTTTGTTCTAAAACGCTAAAATCATCTAAATGTTTCACAAAATACTATAAAATAACCTTAAAAGTTCACTAAAATATCATATCAATTCTAAAGTCCAGTTCATCAAACTTTGCGCGTCCATGTTCAATAACCTTAAGTGATTGTAGGTCCTTTATTATAAAGAGAACTAAGTTACCAACATTGAACTAAGTTAACGCATAAAAAATTAATGCTAGTTAATCTACTTCATACCAATAACCAAATAAGCATGTAAATAGCGTAAGTACTCACAATTTGCTGCAAAATGTAAATAGCATAAGTACTCCCACTTGAGTCCGATGCGAAGAAAATGTGGTTAAGCCTTAGCTTGGGCTCATGATGGGAAGTGGTGTAGACTAGACGGTGAGATTTTGGATCGGATCGAAGTAAAAAAAAGAGGAGTGCAACACGAGGACTTCCCAAGTGGTCAGAAAAGCAATACAAAAGAGTTATAGTAAATGAGAAAATGATCCAAATAATGAAAATGAAGACCATACTTTTTCTATGTTGCCGCAAAAAACAACTCGTTATTCATCCAAGACAACATTCCTGAAAATAAAGAAGCAACATGGGCTAGTGAAAGATAGTACCTGCAAACATTTTTAGATACTAATTATCAACTCTCTAACAACAATATACTGTTTTTGTCACAAACTCACAAATTTTCGTCCAAATGAATAAAACTACAAACCTAATGACTTCGTAATAGTTCGAAAATACAGAAAACATAGTTTGTTTTAAATTTAATGCCAAAACTGTGAAGAGAACATACAGTCCAGGGGAGTAGTAATCATCATATCCCAATTTCTAAAAATGAAAAACAAATAGGACAAATAAACATTTTCTACTATACATCAGTAAAAAATGAAGACGAAAATCCAAAGGCTAGAGAATATAAGAGATTGAAAGTCTTACATAGTATACAAAATGAGATAGTTAAAGGGATTCAAATATTATAGCAACTCATCAGGAGATGTTGAATTCCTTCAAAAATACTGCCCAATCACCAGTACTAAATGTGGAGGTTGGAGAATTGAATTGCTTTGAAAAAAAATCATTAAGTATCACAGTATATCAAGTAACTAAATGTGAGAGAAAGAATCAATGGTACTATCATAAAAGAGGAATACTTGTACAAAATAATCTAACTACTACCAATATTAATAATATTACTACCATTAGCGTCAGGTACTCGCCATGTTCCTCATTATGTTGGTGGAATAGATAGGACAAATAAGTAATTTATGATATAAATAAATCTTGTGATAGCATCCTAAGGTTAAATTGAATTAATACTTTGTGTACTTAAGGACCCATTATGTTAATATATAACAAGAATAATCAAGAATAAATTTGTTAAAAGTAATAAAAGAGAGTTTAGGTTCTGCTTAGTTCTGCATGTGATATCTAACCTACTTTCTGTAGAAGTGCCAATATTAGAGCCAACTGGCATGGATCAGATAAAATACCTACTTCAATATACACCTACACTTGCTAAGTCAAATGAAAGATCTTGTATCATGTAAATAATCATGACAACACCAACTCATCATAAGTGATGCTCTCTTGATAATTTACTCCAACGAGAAACGTACTCATGGACTAAAAGGCCTTAAGTGCCACCTGGTGTAAATGCATGTGGCAAAGCATGAAAACTAATAAAATGTAGCTGAAAAGAAAACCAAAAGCCATGGAAAAAATTGTTTCAATAAGTAGAGGCACATGGCAACCCAATGCTAAATAGAAAACAATCCGGACATCCCCTCATAAATTACTAAGATTCAAGCAGAACAATTGAAAGAGGAAAAAAAACTACATGATGACACATGAAACCTCCTATAGGTTTAAAATTTCATATAAAACCTACAACAAAATTGAGGTGACAAACCCATACCTTGAAATGAACTCGGAGATCAGAGCCTCTAGCCTTGCAAGCTACATCAACGATTTAAAAACATCAATAACATTACAAATATCAGTTAAGAATTTCTAGTTCCCAAGGTTGTTGAAGAAAGCAATAAAGTCTTATAACAAATATTCAATATCCATTTGATACCTTTTAAGAATTGCAAACTGTCTACTCCTACACATATAACCAGCCAAACAAAGGATTAGAAATATATCCAATCAACACAGGAAAAGAAAACTCACACCCGGGGGGGGGGGGGGGGGGGTTATCTGGCTCTCTCAAATACTTCACCTATACCAGTAAGACCAACAGAACATATTCAATTAAAATCTTACAACAAAAACCATCACGAAAATAAACAGTAAGAGTTTGCCTTAGAAAATGCTTTCAGAAAGAATATTCTAAGTTCAGTTTTCCTTTGAAAAGAAGAAAACACAGAGCATCTACATTAAATTTGTAAAAGAGCTCACCATTGTTGTTGTTGATCTTTGCTTATCAAGGAAGATGGTTCAGATGGATAGCCAACTAATTAATAGAGTAAGGAATAAACAAACCATGGAACAAACTCTAGTTCCTATTAAATAGCTCAAATTTTCATCTATTTTGACAATGATTAATGACTATCTTCATATCACTCCATACATAGAGCTAAACTTTTGAGAAATAAATAAGACAACATTCCAACATTTCAAGTGCTTTATTCAACCCTAATTGGTTTCTTACACCTAAAATCCATATAAAAAATTCTTGCATTCAGTAACACAACTAACAACGCATCAGTTAGTCTCTGTTTTCAAGTTAAAAATCTCGCACAATATACTAAGTGTAGTTTATCCAGTGAAGCCTACTTGTATATATAAAGGCACAGTAGACTATGAAATGTTGTGTGTGAAATTAAATAATGAACTACTGGTTTGAAAGACGCAAACTGCCAAAAAAAAGGCAAAGAGCAGAAAACAGTTATGGATACTTCATGACAGAAGACACTTCTTGCCTTGTGTTTAACCCATGCACTTTATGACAATGCTCTTGTAGTTCAAGCAACCACACATCAGACAGTTCATGAAAGAAGAGGATACTAATGAAGAAAATGTCGAATGACTAATAGCCCTTTAATCGAACCACCAGTAAGGATTTGTTCATTATATTATCATCACAAAATGACCCAGCTACTAAACTGTAGCACATCAAACTCAAAAATAAGTAAAATGAAAAACCAATACACATATTTCTACAAGGTGGTCACTCACATATTCTCTATGTGTAAGAAGGGTTAAAAATCATAAGTGAAAGACATGCAAAGACTTGAAAATTAGAAGTGAAGGAGATTAAAGAATCAAGCCTGAAAATCAATGAAAATCCTAGTTCTCTCTGTCTTTGAATGAGAGAGTGAGAGAGAAGCTACGAGGAACTCTGAACATATTCTAGAAAAGAACCGAGAGAGAGAGAGAGAGAAAGTGACCAGATGCTTAGAAGAATCGAGACGAATCAATTTTCAGAGAGAAGCAATGATTTGAGCTTCTCTGAAAATGGAGAAGAATATCGAGCCTCTTAGAGAGCTCGAGAATGAAATGATCCGTGGTCTCCAATTTTTTCTCAAGTCCTACGTCTATTTTACCTCCCGCCTTTTTTTTACTTTTAACAGGAATATATTTTACTTGATTCTCAAAATCTCTTGTCGTTTCGAGATTTTAACAAGAGGGGATTGTAAATCTTGTATTTTAATCCTGTAGAATGTTATATTTCTCGTAGTGCTTTCTCTCTCATTATTGGAAGATGTGTGTGTCTTTGACTCTTGGCCCTATGGAATTCATTGTAAAAAAAAATAAACTACTTCCATCATTTCTCAAGTCCTTTCATGTATAACTATTGATATATCAATGAAGATGAGTAGGTTTGGAAATCTTATAAGAAGCTAAACTCTTGTAAAGTAAGTGAAAAACAAAACGACCAGATAAATAGAGAGAACTTAACATTGATGTCTTATATTATCTTAATAATTTCGAACTAAAGCCAATAATTGTTAGTAAAGATGATTGCGAAATTGAGAGAGACCCAAATAGGTGCTCATTATAATAGAAAATGCATAACAATATTTTAGTACAAGTGCTTGCTTAATGTAATATTGCATCTACATAAGTAATATATGTTCGAGTTAATCAAGTTACATATATATTTGAGAAAATATATTAGAGGGTTTATGATATTCTTTAACATTATAAACATACGGGTCGTGAGTTTAATCGTTGCGTGCGAAACGTCAGTCTCCACATAACCACTGATAAACTAAACCTTTCGTCCACATAGCTTTTGAAAATATGCTAAGAAAAAAAATGACTTCTCTCTTTACATCTTGGCAAGTTTCATGCATTCTTAAAGCAATTAATATATTAATAATGAAAAAAGCATATTCCATAGCTAAATCAATTAGCTTAACGTGAAATTAAAGGCAGAGCGTGGAGATGCCATCTATAAATTAATTTTTGTTTGATCTAATGATGCATACTGCATTTGAGCTAATGAACCCTAGACGAGGGGAGTGCGTGGGTGGACCTATATAGACAAATTAATTAATTTTTGGTTTTTGTGGGGTTTGAACTACTAATCTTGGGGTTTGAACTACTAATCTATGTCATTTTGTAAAGCAAATTGCAATTAGTTGTTATTATATTCGATGTCATTGAACTGTTTATATTGAATGTGTGATCTAGTCACGATAATATTCGAAATAAAAGAACAACTAAGCGATTAGATGACGGAAAGTCTGGTTTCTCACTAAACAATTTGATGGGTTAAGGGAAGACCAAAAATTGGGTTTAGTTGGAGCTTGAGGAGAGATAGAGACAAAATTTTAATGAAGAAAACAAGAGGGAAAATGGGCAAGTGGTAGATGGTGCTACGGCGGATGGGTCTCTCGTTTGTCTTCTTTATCAGACCCTTGGGCTTGGACGGCCATTTTCTACTTGCTTTTAACCTCTGTGTTTTCTTTACTTGACCGGCTCAACCTCTCTAGTAATGTGCCCCACCACAATCAAATAGTTTGATGTTATCGTGAAAAATTCTATGGTACCATAGAGGTATCCATATCGGATAGATATAGATTTTAGAAATTGATGCATCATTCATCTCATCATCTCATGAAAGACTCTTATAAATGACTCAATTCAATGGTGATCATCCTCAGTAGTACCATACCATGACTCTATCTATATCTCCTTTTTGTCCCCTTTTGTCTATCAAATATTTCTTGACCTTTTTCAAGGTTGTAATTTTATGGCATATTCATGTATAGGTTTTTCTTCCATTTCACATAAGATAGTTTTCTCAACATTATTCATGATCAACTATAGTATCTTCTCTATGTCGTTATTACATGTAATTAATCTGAATCCTTTACACCATTAATTGTACCAAAATAAGACATGTTATTCTCTTAATTTGAATTATTAATTGTTTCGATAATCTCAAATTAACATGTTTTTTGTGTTAGAATAATATATCTAACAGGACAATCCTTAGGGTGAAGAATTTTATGAATTAGTTTAGAAAACTCCCCTCGTACTGAATTTTTAATTGACTTGATGTCACATGTACATTTTCTTCTAATATAAGATATGGTTCATTTTTTGTCATTCAAATATTGACAAAACATCAAATCCTAAGACACATGACAATAGATTAAGAAGTACTAAATGTTGATGTCCAAAATAAAAGAGCAATGTGTAATGCGTTGTGTCTTAATGAACTTGGAAGGCATGGAACACAAAGACAAAGCAACACAGTGGGTGGTTACCCATGGCAAAGAGAATTTAATGCCTTGGTAAGAATTTTTATAAAATTTAGTATAATAACTCTCATACCGAGCCGAATTTAGATTTTCAAAGAGTTAGCAAGGCTTGTTTAAAATATTTGGGGATATTTTATCCTTTTCATATTGGTTAAAGAAGGGGTGGCTTTAAGAAGATTCCCTTGCCAGCATTGGCAATTACTGGGACAACCTGACACATGGCGGGTGATAATTGAGACACGCTAGTAGGATAAAGGTCCAATGGTGGAGGGTCACGTGAAATATTCCCTTTGATGGTAATGGTTAGGATGAGTTATGATGGCAGCTCGACTTGACACACCAAAGCTAGTGAACCCTATTAGTTGTGAAGTGTGAGCTTTAACACAAGCTAAAAATACCACTTTGAGAGTGTCTTACAGACTTGGTGATGGTTGTGTTTTTTAGGTGACAAAGCTGACCTCAAGGGTCAGGACAATTATGTCTTCTTTTGAGTGGGTCATTCACACGTATCAATACTTATCTAAGAGTTATCAGAAAATACACGCCACTAAATATTTGGTACAGAAAATATCTCAGTTACGTCGACATTCCAAAAGATCCTTATGACATGACCACCAAACCCAAGAGTATTTTTCTATTAGTCTGGCACCCAAATATATCTCATATATCACATGACTACCCAACCCAAGAATGATTATCATATTTATAAAAAGGAAATATGAATGGTTTTAAGTAATACAACTGAAAAACAAACAAAACATTAAGACAAGTCAGAAGAAAATTCTAATTTAAGGGGTACAACGTTTAACCAACTAAAAATCTACAGGAAAAATCTTAGCTGGAAAAATTGCAACCATAACTACTGAAAGCAGTAATATGACAAATGGTTCATATCACGGCTAATGGCTCATATCACAGGCACCAAAGGCTATATAAGTTTTTTTAATTAAAACGAACATAGGATCATCATCATCGCCTTTTTCTTCTTTCTTTTGTTTGTGTCCGGTCCGTTGTGTGTGTTCTTTTAAGACTTATCCGGGGGCTGCAGCTCTCGGGTATCCAATTCCTCGTCTTTCTTTTGCTGCTGATCAATTGATAACCCAATATGGAGTCACATCCAATGATTTATTTCTTGTCATGTTAGCTTCAGTAATGAAACAATCTAACAAAGATCGAAGAAAATGATCTCAGTCATTAATTAACTAAATCATTGAGGAAGCCTATATTTAGCTAAACTTATTCAAGAAGGAACAAATGAAGAGAGTTAATACAAAAACTTAGCTAAACTCAAGTTTACAACATGTGCACAATTATAGAAGTGTAATAGTTAAACAATTTACTTGAACCATAAAACTGACTCAAAATGATTAATCAACTTAAACTACTTTGAATCAGTTTAGCCACTCGAGGAGTCTTCTCCTATTCTTTGCTCAACTATTATGTTAACATACCCCCTCAAGCTTAAAGGGGATATAATGACTTGAAGCTTTCTCTTAAAATAGTTAAACCTTGGAGTTGAAAGTGCTTTAGTTAACAAAATGCTAAACTACGCAATGGATGATACAAAACTAACTCGGAGCTGATTGTGTTGGACTTTATCTAGGATGAAATTAATGTCTAACTCAAAATGTTTTGTTCTTTCATGTAAAAATCGATTTGAAGCAAGTGCCGTGGTACTAATCTTCACACCACAAATAGGAGGTTGAGAACTACACAAGCCCAATTCAGAAAGTAAACTCTTAACTCGTTGAATTGTTGATGCTATATTAGGTAATGCTCTATACTCACTCATAGTTTTGGATCTAGACAGTAAGCCTTCTTTTTAGATGTACGTGATACTAGATGATTACAAAGGAAAATCAAATAAGCATCAGTTGGTTTTCTATAATTACTATCCCATGCCTAATCAACATCAGAGAAAGATTGCATTGTGAGAGTAGAACCAGGTTTTAAGGTGAAGCCTTCATTGATTGTGTGTTTCAAGTATCTTAGCAACCTCTTCCATACCTACCAATAAATGAGAATAGCTTGATGTATAAATTAACTTGACATATTTACAATGAAGCTTATATATGGTCTTGTAATAGACATATATTATAATGCTCATGGTGCTTCTGAAAAGAGAGTTACATCTTCCATTGTTCTCCTTCTAGTAGACTAAGTTGCACATCAAAGCTAGTAAGTGAAGATGATGGTTTAGAACCTTTCAATTTAGTTCTTTTAAGTAAACTAGTAATGTATTTAGATTGAGTTAAATACATCCTTGATTTATCCTTATGAATCTCAACTCCAAGGAAGTAATGGATAGACCGATGGTCTTTACGAGCAAAAGACATATGATGATCATCAATTGATTCTCTGATAAAAGATGAATTTCTACCAGTGATACGTATGTCATCCACATACACTAGAAGATAAACCACATTTTTTTTTCAGAATGACAGAGGACAAATGGAGTATCATTTGGCATTCTTGAATATGCATTGAATAAGAGCACTCTTAAGCATTTCATACCATTCTCAACTTATACACATGCTAAGGCCTCTATGGATATGAAAAATCGTTTAGTTGAGGCATTAAAACTGTTTTTGTTAGATAGCTAATCAAGAATACATTATATATATATATTTTCCTTAACAACCCAATAGAAAGACACTACCAAGTGAACACAATTTTGACTATTGCAGGTTTAATCACAGGACTAAAAAGATTCAGCAAAATCAATTCTAGAGGTTTAGTGAAACCCCTTTTCAACAAATTTAGCCTTATCTTTAGATGCTCCCATCTGGATTAACGCTAAGCTTAAAAGCCCACTTGTTCCCTACTAAAGATATTGCAGGAGAGTAGGGTACCAATTCCCAATTTCCATTTCTTTAAAGAGCATTATACTCATTAATCATAGCTAGTTTCCATCTTGGATTGGAAAGTGCTTGTTTAAGATTTGATGGTTCAGTAGGTAAGTCATATGTAGGACAAAGATGTATAGTAGCATTATATGCTTTGGGTTTGGTCATACCATTTCTAAATCTGACCACCGTATGATGGATTGAAATAGAGTACTTTGGTGGGTGCTGAAATTGTTTATTGGATGAGTTGTAAAAGGAGTAGAAAGTTGTCTGAGACAGAGGGAAAATTTATCATGTTATCGGAATAAAAATTGAACTGAGAAGTAGATTGAGATTTAGACTATACAAAATTGTTATTTGATGCTGAAATTATTGAAGGTTATGCTCTCAAATCATGTGTATTGACATTTTTTATATGAAGTTTAATAAGGATTACATTTTTCTTATAATTATTCTTTTAAATTATTGTTGAATAATCTATATAAATATGTGAAATATCCATTTTTATTAATGAGACTACGATTTTGTATTAGTACGAGAAGATTATGATCATAGATAATGATCAAAAGTGTCAGCAACATATTAAAGTATGAAATCTTTAATCAATGATTGCTAATACGATTTACTAAGTATTATAAATGCATGTGATCTAGATCCAGATCATTGATGTGGATATACATCTTAGTGAATGTGCTTTATATAATGAGATTATATATGACAGGACTGATGTGAATTAATATCTTTATCAATGTGCTATTTATCATGAAGATTTAATACACATCATTTTGATGATCATATGTAGATAAGTCTAAATCCTGAGTAGTCATGAACTTCTATGCATGTCTATTAGATATTTTGATTCACTCGTTAAGGTTTGTTTGAAAAACAAGCTAATGACTTTTGTTTCGGAGATTCAGTGAACTTACAAGATTTGAAATCTAAGTTTTTCTAACAGATCGTATATTGGTTTCCTTAAGTGTTAGTTCTGAAACTGAATGGTTGTTGAGCTCAAATTGATAATAAGATTATAAATTAGCCATTCACTAGTGGATTAATGGTACCTAAGGATTAAGAGGTAATTATAAGGGTAAAACAGTAGTTTTGACCAGTTCTAGATTATAAATTAGTCATTGACATAATTACGTGAAATGATTATATCAATGGACTAAATGATAATACTTTATAAATACAATCTATAATTTTTAAGAGTACAATTTCGTATTTATAGTAGAGTAATAATGAAATAAAAATAAGATTATTTAATTAAGGAGTTTAACTAATAATCTAATTTATTGGAGCTTATGATTATAGGTTCATGGTTCCCAAGTCATCTCTATACTACGCAGTCTGGGACAAGTACATAATTATGAGATAATTATGTATGATTAATTAATTAAATTATTTATATATGTATATATATACATATAAGTTTCAGAATTCATATATAAATAATTATCATTTTTAGTTATCGATTAGTGAGATAAAATATCTAATTTATGATATTAGATAATTAAATTATTATTAGATAATAATTTGGATCAACTAAATCTATTATTTATGAAATAACAAATAATTTAGTTGATAAGGATAATCAGATATGTTAATTTTGAATGAACAAATATCAAGATATTTAATTTGATTAAAATAAATATTTAATACGTAGTAATTATCACGTGTTAATCACTTATTGAATATCATATATTGACATGAACAACTATAGTGCCACTTGACACTCAATAGTGGGTGTTCAACACTGTAATGCTGTGAGACGCACTGTAGTGTCATCTGACATTGTAGTTGTGCACAATAGTGGTGGGTCCCACTGCTATTGGTAATTTTATAATTAAATATTATTTCAATTATCCCAAAATATCTGATACGCTATTATCAGGAAAAATATACAGATATTATTCTGATGACCTAAGATAATGAATTAGTTCAATCAATTAAATCACATAATCAGTTCATCAATCAAGAGTTGAGAGAAGAACACAATTCTTAAATAGTGATATTTCTACGATTAAGAGTTAATCAAATATCTAAAAGAATCATCATCACGTTCTCTTAGAGAATCGTCTCACAAAAGTCATTCTCGGTAAAATCTCTAGATCTCATGTGTTGAGTACATCTAGAGACATAAAAGTGTCTTTGTTATATTCTACGTACCCACACATGTACTAGTGCATTGAAGATTGACTTGGAAGATCTTGGTGTGGATCTCGGAGTATGCTGATCATTGTGACAATTTCGTGGGAACGGGAATCGATTAGTTTCACAAGGACGTTTGATTTAGACTACAGGAGTTATATAATTCCTAACCTTATATGTTGTTAATTTAATATATAAATATATAATAGATCCTGATGATTGAAAATAGTTTTTAATAAAAAGTTTTTTTTGGTTATTGTAGCGTTGCATGATTTTATTTTATTAAAAAATTTGATTTGTATTAAAAATTTAATTTTTTAAAATGGCCACGCGCCATACGTTTCCGCCTCGCACGCGCCGCGACGACCAACAAGTGGTATCTGAGTGGTCTTTATGTATTTATATGTTAAATGACGTGTGGGTTTTTTTGCATTGTTCATATAATATTAATATGTATGAATGAATGAATGGTTATATTTTTTTAATGTGTGAAAAATAATGGATCGTTAATTGTATGGTGATTATTAGGTTAGGTTTTGATCTTTTAATTTTTCCTTAGATCTTGTGCAAGCCATTTTAAGGCACATAATTTTTTGTATTTTATTTTGAATATTATTGTAATTATTCCGAACGAGAGAAGATGAAGAACGCACGAGACGAACGATGAAATTTACGGTTTATGATGGAATTTACTGTTCACAAAAATTTACCGTTCACGAAAATTTACTGTTCAACATGAAAAATACTGCTTCGGTGGTGGTGGCCGATGACTGCTGGCAGTGGCACTAGCGGCGGCAATGGTGGCCGGCGATAATGGGGCGGTGATAGGAGAGTCATGTCGTCGGTGGGAACTGTTATCACTTTTAGGAAACTTTCGTACAAACTCTGATACCAACTAACTCTATCAACATATGGTTTGATGATAACCCTCAATCTACCAATTATATTTTTAAATTTTAAAATTAATATAATTTTAAAATTAACTATTAATTTTTAATTTTATGAAAATTAGAAATTAATTATTAATTATTAATTTTATGAAAATTAAAAATTAATAAGTTGAATGGGTTTGACCCAAGTTTGACCAAATGTAATAAAGTGTTTATTTTATTAAGACAAAGTCAATTATTTTAGAAGGATAATTATAGATTTTAATTTTTTAATTAAGAAAAAATATTTTTCTTTATTAAATAGAATTTTGTTCAAATCTTGTAGATTATGAAGATGAACATCAGGAAGAGAATGCAACATTTGAGAAATATGTATTCTTGGAGTCCGTTTTGTAATTTTATTTATTTATTTCAAGGGTTGTAAATTTAGAAATATACAATAGTCACTCGGTCCATTATTATTTTATATAATTGTTAAATAATATTTTTAATTGTTAGGTTTTATAACATGTCCTTGCATTAGTCGATCACATGTCATGCATGAAAATCTCATAGTTTTACTTAATGATGTATCTCATATGTAGAAACATGATTTATTAGGATTGTCCTAATATGTTTATATATATATATATATATATATATATTATTTTATAAAATCAATTGCATGTAAACTGCTAGGTTTTAATTAGTTAAAACTTGATAATTACACCACACTAAGGACTATAGTAACCTTTAGGATAATCGACTTTAGTAAAAGAGTTTTATTTAAATTTGATGAATATACTTAATTAGTTTATCAAAGCCCACCTAATTACGACTTAGCCTCTTTAGAAGATTAAATGAACTTAGACCAATGGGATTGACATAACTGATTATTAAATATTCATAAGGTTATTATTTTAACTAGTAATTAATTTAGAATTAATTACTTAGTTAAAATGGAAACATATAATCCTAAAATAGTGAGTGAGGGAAGGTTAACATGTCAATATAAGTTACGGTCTCTATTATTAGTACAACACCGTGCGGTACAGTGAGGGCCTCAATATGGCTTTGTTTTATCCTCCTAAGAAAGGTTTCGAGCTGTACCAATACCAACGTTGGACTTCTCAAGAATATAGGAGGAAGTGATGTAGTTTAGTTTTCATCGACTCTAAGGCGACATATCCTAAATCAAGTCATGGAATCTGAAATAATGGGTTACACTCATAAAGTCACAATTAAATTTCATGTGGATAGTTGTGCTTGACAAAACAAACGATACTTTATTGTTAAAAGAGAAAATATGAGATATTGTAAGTTTTAATTAATAAGGATGTGAATGTTTCATAGACAGTCTGAGGTTAATCTGAATGGCCCTAAGGCAGCACATTAATCATTGGGTTGTTTTATCGTGATTAGTAAATGTTAAATTTTATGTGTTTATTATGTTGCATTCATGCATCACGTTTACTTTTCGATTTATAGATATTTATCAATTATATTGAATCTTGTATGTTTTAAATTTCACTTATCATTATTATATCTACCATTGACAACTCTGTTACTGCTTTACTCGCTCTCGAGAAATTGAATGGTGATAATTTCGTACATTGAAAATTAAATATAAACTTAATGCTAATTTGTGAGAACCATAAGTTCATTCTTACTTAAGAATGCCCTGAGAAGCCCCATGTTAAAGCCCCTAAGAATGTTAGGGACAAATATGATACTTGGATCATATCAAACAACGAGTGAAGTGCTACATGCTTGTGAGCATGAATGATATTCTGAGAACCAAGCATGAAAGCTTGGAGACTGCCTATGAGATTATGGAATCTTTACAAGTGATCTTTAGGCTGCAGTCTGATCAAAGTCATCATATGGCCACTAGAAGTTATATGACAACTAAGATGGGAAAATGTACTTCTGTTCAAGAACATGTTTTGAACATGATCAACATAATGCACGAGGCAGAAGTACATAAGGTGACCATTGATGATCAAACTCAATTTTTCATTATATTTAAGTCGCCCACACCAGCTTTTTGTGCGTTCACGACCAACTATGTTATGAACAATTTACAATTCAACATGACTCAATTGTTGAATAAACTGCAGACTTTTGTGTCACTCAACCTGAGAATGACCAAAGTGGGCGAGGCAAATGTTGTCGAGCTAATGCCTTCTTCCACGATCAAAAGTAACAAGAGGAAAAAGATCAATGGTAAGGGAAAATGTAAGAACAAGAATGGGAAGAAAGCCAAGACATCGCCAAAAGCCAAAAAGAACAAGAACGACAACAAACCCAAAGGAAAATGTTTCATTGTGGGGTTGAAGGTCATTCGAAGAGAAACTGTAACAAGTATCTCTCTGAGCTGAAAAAGAAAGGTAAATATGATTTACTTGTACTTGAACCTTGTTTAGTGGAATATGATTTGTCATTCTGGATGCTTGAGTTAGGAGACACTAACCATGTATGTTCTTCTTTATAGATGCTTGATTCGTCAAGGGAGTTGGCTGATGACGAGGTCGTTTTGAGAGTTGGCAGTGGAGTGCTCAAGTCAGCTAAAGCATTAGGAACAATCCGTTTACTTTTTAAATAAAACTACTTAGTTTTGAATGATGTTTATTATATTCCTAAATTTTTGATAAATTTGATTTCTCTTTCATTTTTACTATAATAATTATTTAAAAATTTATTTTCTTAATAAAGAGTTTATTATTTCTAAGAATGGATTCGATATTTGTCATGAAAAAGTTATAAACAGACTGTATATGCTTAAACCAGTTGAACACGCGTTAAATAATTCTAAATTAATTAAAGTAGTAAAACTAAAAGTAACAAACGACAAAGATTTTCTCATGATGATGAGAACACATATCTTTGCCATTTTAGGTTAGGACATATTAATCTAGATAAGTTAAACAAGTTAACAGAGCATAGTGTTTTGATAGAACTAAAAGTTAGAATTCTTCCTGTTTGTGAATCTTATTTAGAGGGTAAAATGACCAACAGACATTTCAAAGGAAAAGGCCAAAGAGCCAAGAAACCACTTGAGCTAGTACATAATGATGTCTATGTACTGATCAATGTACAAGCTAGAGATATGGTTATACTTACCTAGTACATAGTGATGACTACTCAAGATATGGTTATACTTATCCAATGCAAAGAAAGTTTGAAACTTTCACGAAGTTTAAACACTTGCTGAAGCTGAAAAACAATTAGGTAAATCATTGAAAATCCTTCGATCTGATCGAGGCGGTGAATACTTGGATTTAGAATTCAAGAATTATTTGCTAAAGTGTTGAATCCTACCTCAAATCACAGTACCTGAGACACCACAGTAAAATGGTGTTGTAGAGAGGAGAAACTGAACCTTATTAGATATGGTTAGGTCGATGTTAAGCTACTCACCCTGTCACTTACATTTTGGGGATATGCACTACACACGATAAATTACATTTTGAATGTAGTGCCCTATAAGTGTGTAAGCGAGACGCCGTTAGGGTTATTGAATGACTTCAAACCTAGTTTGCGTCATTTTCGTATATAGGGGTGTCCAGCGCACGTTCTTAGTCCCAAGATCAGAAATATAGACTTAAGGTCTGAGGTATGCATATTCATATGCTATACTTTAGAAACTAGAGGTGGGTGCTTTTATAATCACAATGATCAAAACGTGTTTATGTCGACAAATGCAACCTTCCTTGAGCATGATTATATGCAAATCTACAAAACCTATAGCAAAGTAGTTCTCAAGGACCACCTTTAATTTTTATTGATAAACAATAAATCAAAGAAACCACAGTTTCTGCAAAGGAAATCTCGGTGCAACGTCGTAGTGGGAGGGTTATGAGACAACCAGCTCGCTACGAACTAGAAGCACATATCCTAATGTCAGACACTGATAATAACGATCTATTATCTTATGAAGAAGCAATGGATGATCCTGAAAAGGAGAAATGGCAAGAAGCCATGAATCAGGAAATGAAATCTATGTATTCCAATTCAATTTGGGAACTTGTAGATCCACCTAAAGATGTCATGAACCAGGAACTTTAAATGGATCTTTTAGAAGAAAATAGTTGTAAATGGAAAACTAGAGTCTTTCAACGCACAGTTAGTAGCCAAGGGCTATACACAAAGGGAGAGAGACGAGTTTGAAGAGACATTCTTCCCTGTGGTCGTGCTGAAATCCATTCGCATCCTTTTGTCCATAGTCGTTTGTTTTGACTATGAGATATGCAAATAGACGTCAAGACAACTTTTCTGAATGACTCTCTTGAAGAAATCATCTATATAGGTTCGTACAAAATGGGAAAAATAAGAAAGTATGCAAGTTACTTAAATCCATTTATCGATTAAAGCAAGCATCTAGATCTTTGAATCTTACATTTAATAAGATTATAAAGTCTTATGGCTTCGAGTAAAATGTTGATGAAGCATGTGTTTATAAATACATCAAAGATAAAAATAGTGATTTTCTTAATTCTTTATGTTGATGAAATTCTACTAATTGGGAATGATGTAGAAACTCTATCAAAAGTAAAGAAGTGGTTAGCTGAGAAATTTTAAATAAAAGACTTGGAAGAAACGAGCTATATTCTGGGCATCCAAATCATAAGTGAGAGAAAAACAAGCTCATCTCTCTTTCTCAGGCATCTTATATTGATAAGGTTCTGGAGAGATTCTCTATAGAGAATTCCAAGAAAGGTCAACTACCGACCATAAATAGAATTGTCCTCTCCAAGGAACAATGTCCTAAGACACCTCAGGAGAAAAATTATATGAGAAAGATTCTTTATGCTCCAGCAGTTTGAATTTCCATGCATGTCATGTTGTGTACGAGACCAGACATCTGTTATGCAATGAGAATGTCAGTCGTTATCAATCGAATCCAGGTTTGGAACATTAGATTATTGTAAAGAACATTCTCAAGTATCTTAGGAGAATGAGAAACTATATGCTTGTTTATTCAGGTGGAGACCTGAACCCCACTAGATATACTGATTCCGATTATCAATCAGATAGAGACAGCCGAAAGTTGACATTTGGATCAGTATTCACCCTAGGTGGAGGAGCTGTAGTTTAGAGATATATTAAACAATCCAACATTGTAGATTCCACTATGGAAGCCGAATATATAACAACTTGTTAAACTGTGAAATAAGCGATATGGCTCAGAAAGTTCTATACTGATCTGGAAGTAGTTTCACATATGGAAAAGCCATTGATCCTGTACCATGACAACAATGAGGCGGTAACGAATTTAAAGTAACCGAGGAGTCATAAGAGGGGTTAGCACATATAGAGGAAATTTCATCTTGTGAGAGAGATCTTGCATCTAGGGAATGTGACAGCTATGAAGATAACATCAGAACAGAACTTGGTTGATCATTTTACAAAGACAGTTCTTCCAAAGTCATTTGAGGGTCATATGCGTAACATGAGATTGAGAGAAATGCCATATTTACTTTAGGGCAAGTGGGAGATTGTTAGGGGTTATGTACTCAAAGTATGTGCATTGACATTTTTTATATGAAATTTAATAAGGATTACATTTTTCTTATAATTTTTCTTTTAAATTATTGTTGAATAATTTATATAAATATTTGAAAATTCCGTATCCATGAATGACACTGTGATTTATATTAGTACAAGATGATTTAGATCATAGATAATGAATAAAATTGGCAGCAACATATTAAAGTATGAAATCTTTAATGAATAGTTTCTAGTACGGTTCACTAAGCATTATGAATGCATGTGAGCTAGACCCAGGTCATTGATGTGTATAGATTTCTTAGTGAAGGTGTTTTATATAATGAAATTATATATTATTGAACCGATGCGAATTAATATATTTATCAACGTGTAGTTTATCATAAAGATTTAATACACATCAATTTGATGATCATATGTAGACCAGTCTGAATTCTGAGTAGTCATGAACGACTATGCATGTCTGCTGGAACTTTTGATTCACTCATTAAGATTTGTTTGGAACACATACTAGTGACTTTTGTTTAGGAGATTTAGTGATATGGATTGCTGGGAACATAATCTTACAAGATTTAGAGTCCAAGCTTTCCTAATGGATCGTATATTGGTTCCATTAAGTGTTAATTCTGAAACCGAATGGTTATTGAGCTCAAATTTATAATAAGATTATAAATTAGTCATTCATTTAGTGGATTAATGGTACTTAAAGATTAAGAGGTAATTAGAATGGTAAAACGGTAATTTTCACTAGTTCTAATTTACGAACCAATAATTGGAGGGCAGAACTACGTGAAATAATTATATCAGTGGACTACATGAGAATACTCTATAAATGCAATATGTAATGTCTAAGAGCGCAATTTCATATTTATAGTGGAGTAATAATGGAATTAATAAATAAGATTATTTAATTAAAGAGTTTAATTATTAATCTAGTTTATTGAAGCTTAGGATTATGAGTATATGGTCTTCATGTCACCTCTGTACTACACAGTATAGGGTGTGAATATTTCAATACATAAGAAAATTACATAATGATGAGATAATTATGTCTGATTAACTAATTAATTGAATTATTTATATAATATAAATATAACTTTCAGAATTAATATATATAAATAATTATCGATTTTTTTATAAGTGAGACAAAATATCTAATTTCTGTTATTTATGAAATAATAATTTGGATCAACTAAATCTGTCATTTATGAAATAACATATAATTTAGTTGATATGAATAATCATATATGTTAATTTTGAATGAACAAATATCTAGACATTTAATTTGATTAAAATAAATATTTAATATGGAGTAATTGACACGTGTCAATCATTGATTGGGTATCAGAGATTGACATAGACTAGTGTAGTGCCATGTGGCACTACAATAGTTGGTGTGCAACACTGTAGTGTCACATGGCACATAGAGGTGCAGTGAGACATACTGCACTGCCATGTGGCACTGCAGTTGTTTACAATAGTAGTGGGTCCCACTGCTATTGGTAATTTTAGAATTAAATATTATTTCAATTATCTCAAAATATCTGATACATCATTATCAAGAAAAATATACAAGTATTATTCTGATTGCCCAAGATAATGAATTAGTTCAATTAATCAGTTAAATCGCAGATTCAGTTCATCAATCAAGAGTTGGGAGAATAACATAATTCTTAAGGAGTGATTTTTCTACAATTAAGAGTCAATCAAATTTCTAAAAGAATCATCATCACGTTATTTTAGAGAATCATCTCACAAAAGTCATTCTCAGTAAAGTTTCTAGATCTCATGTGTTGAGTATATCTAGAGATAGAAAAGTATCTTCGTTATATTCTACGTGTCCACACACGTCCTAGTGCGTTGAAGATTGACTTAAAAAATTTTGGTGTGGATTTTGGAGTCTGCTGATCGTTGGAACTATTTCGTGAAAACGGAGAATCGATTGGTTTTGCAAGGACGGTGAATTTAGACTACAAGAGGTATATGATTCATAATCTTGTATGTTGTTAATTTAATATATAACTATATAATGGACCTTGATTGGTTGAAAATAGTTTTCAATAAAAAAAATTGTTATCGTAGCATTTCGCGATTTGAGTTTATTAAAATATTCGATTTTTTTTTTAAATTTAATTTTTAAAATGGTCACTCGCCACACGTTTCTGTTGCGCACGCATCGAGACGATCAACAAAATATTAGCATAGAGATCAATAGCTCGGTTAAAATTACTCTCTCTATAAATTGAAAGGATGGACAATAATTTTTATTACAAATAGTTTAAACTGAAAATTGAGTCGACGACATTGTTTAGTAAACCTAATAAAAATTGATGAATTTCAGTTTGGTTAATCGATTATAAAATAGATGATTCAGGTAGTTCAGTTGTATGATTATTCAATTATACAATTGGTGAAATATAGTTTGATTCTTTGATTATAAAATCATTGATCCAATTTGGTTCGTTTATAAAATTGATAAATTTCGGTTCCGCTTGATTATAGAATTGATGAATTTCAGTGTTAATCAAATGTTAAATTGATGAAATTTGGTTCGATTCGATTATAATCCATGAATTTTAGTTTTGGTTATTCAATTGATGATTTAGTTGGTTTGATGATAAAATTGATGAATTTTAATTTGGTTCAAATATAAAATTGAATTTTAATGTTAGTTATTCAATTATAAAATTGATGATTCAGTTTGATTCAGTCGTAAACTTGATAAAATTTAGTTTGATTATAAATGTACGATACAATTTAGTTCAGTTATAAAAAAATGATTTCATTTCGGGTTGATTATAAAATTGATGAGTATTAGTATTATTCAATAATAATATTGATGAATTATAGTTCGATTTGATTATAAAATCGATAATTTTTACTTTGGCTATTCAATTCATGATTTGGTTTAGTTCTATTGTAAAATTGATAGAATTCAATTACCAGTCAGAGTGAAAACGAGAAGTACACTAAAATTTTTATTTTAGATTGTTGTCTTTAGGAAAAGAAAAAATTGCTAATATAATAATGGGTATAAAATTACCCACTCAATTAATACGCACACCCATATATAATATTTGAAACCCATCAATTAAACTAAATAACCATGGGTATTTACACCCACGAGTATTTTTGGCATTTCCAGACTCAAACTGATGATCTTATAATTATGGGTATGAAGACTTAACTATTTATGTCAATTCATATAATCTTTATAAGATTGCACACTAAATGTGTTGGTACTTGAATATGCGTATTAAACTAAGAAAACTCCAATTTCAATGAATAATGTGACTTCGAGTTAAACTATAAATTAAGTCACCAAATACTCTTTACTGTCTCTTGGATGTACGTTCTCATGTACATTAATTTGACATATAATATGTCCACTCTTCTATATATATAGGATTAGTGAGTGTCAATCCCAACTAACATAATAAAATAATTCAAAAGAAAACAAACGACGAAAAACTTCCAAGATTATGGACCAACCCTAACTAATATGTAAAACTTTTCGTATCGATGTTCCCAAAGATCAATAAACAACTATTAAACTTTCTTGTAGTGTAGTCAATTTCTTCATAATCTTTATGTAGATTTTCTTTTTAGAACTGTTTGGGTTTATAAAGATATAATTGTTGCTTGAAATTTGTCTCATCCTCAATATAAAAACGAATGGAGGTGGAAGCTATTCATTACGTGGGAAACTGGGGGACGATATAGCTAGGGTTATTTGGTTAGTGGTATGTTGAGGATATATATGTGACCCATAGTACTTTTGTGCCTGTAAAACTGACTCTCTAGTGAATAGTGATTAGATAAAACCTGAAAAATCACTTCCGTTAAAGAGAACACTACCTAAGGTTATCAAAGCCATAGTTTAGTTTCAATAGTTGAAATTTTAGGATGAATATAATAAATATTTGCATATTATATTGCCTTTCTTTTCAGGCTCTATAATAATGAAGTAAAAATATTTTTTTATGAACCTAACATACTTCGGATCAATTCTTCATGAGTGAAAGAAGTCACTACAAGATTAAAATTATAACACATTATCTAATAAATTAATACGGATTGGCTGGGGTTATCTAGCTAGTCTAAATCTAATTAATCAAAAGGCTAGAGAAACATACGCACGCATTTATTTATTTTTATTTTTATAGATATAGGTTAAAAAAGATCCTCGTACTAATAATTAACTAACTAACGCAATCAATAAAAAATAAGATACTTTAATCTTTTTCTAATAACAAGATATGTATTAATCTTTAGTTAAATAACATTACTGAAGTTATTTAAGAAATATTATTTTACTTTTCATTCATGAATTGCTTCTCTATTTCAAATATAAAATTTGTCATGGTAAACAACAGAAGGCCGAAGTTTTGAACGGCCAAATGTTCTTTTCTTTATTTTATACTTTTTCAAATGGCCAATATAAAATCATGGAAGTGTGTTTGAATACATATAATATATATACACACTAATCAATAGATAACTAAATGAATGTAATCAGTTAAAAGTCTTATGAAAAGCAGTAAATTAATATACTTACCATCCTTAGTGTACCTCACGATTAATTTATTTGATTAACAAATGGAAATATTTATTTCACACAAGGCAGCTGTCATTTCCCATTGCATTTGGTCTCTCTCTCTCTCTTCTCTCTCTCTCTCCTCTCTCTCTCTCCTCTCTCTCTCCTCTCCCTCTCTCTCCTCTGTTTCTCACATTTCTTCCCCTAAAATCCCAGGGGGCTTCTTTAATTATTTACTTAGTTAGCATTCTTCTCTTTACCTACCCTACAAGTCCCTCAGTCCTTTCTTCATAGACTTAGTAGGATCCACTTGGCATCCAACCTCCAATCAATGACGCTTCCAAGTCCCAAAGTCATAAACCTTGCCAGCAAGCAGACATTTTATTGGCCAGTCAAATGTCCAATGTCCACAGATTCAAAACATTAAAATCTGGATCACGTGGGAAAGGAGGATGGGTGGGTGAATATTAAGTTATTACATATACGAAATTCGTTTTGAAAATAAATATTCAGGGAAATTTTAAGGTACTGACAACAATGTATCGTAGCACAGAGAGGTATTTGCATACAAAAGACGAACAAAAAATGGGATACATAAAAATGTTGCCTATTTGTGTAGCATGTCCTTTTATGTTCCATATACCTTGAATAATTTACAAATGTAGATTTTAAGTATATATATGAGTGAAGTACGAATCACGTCCCGTGGAATAGGTTTTACCGATCCACATAAATTTTGTCTCTTCTATTCTCCTTTTTGTTTGTTTGATTTGATGTTGTTATTATAAGATATTTGATGCGATTTTTATGCTTTATTGCGTTTTCTATAGAAAGTGAGACCGTTGCATTTCTGGTTATTTTCGGGCTACTTTTGACAATCATGAATTTGAATACACATGCTCACGCTATGTACACCAAAATTGTATTTATCATTGGATTATCTAACATGTGTTCAATTGCCTAATAACATATATATATATATATATCAAACTTAACAGAATATCAGTTTCACTAATTTTGTGATTGAATTCATCTTGTATTTATAGAGAATTCTTTTAGTTACGATTACAAGATTGACCATAATAGAATCAAGGGAGAACAAAGCAGGTGAGAGCTAATTGCTAAACTAATAAACTGATATCGATTTGATATTAGTTTATTAGTTGATGTCAACTGATATCAGTTAGATATCAATTGGAAAGCAGTTGGCAGTTGTAGATGCAAGAGTGTCATATGGATGAGGTGTAGGAGTAGTCTAGTCTTATCTCATGACCGGAACAACGCCTGAGAACGTCGTGGAGGATGTCGAGAGGTGAAAGGGGAGCACTCTAGACATTCAAGAGTAGTGACAAATGCTTGCTCTCTCTCTAGAAGTGAGAGCTTCTCACTCTAGAAATAGGAGATCTCTCTCTAAAATGGGAGCTTCTCTCTCTAAATATCTCTCTCTCCTCAAATGAAGGAGGAGTCCTCCTTCTATAGGTGAACAGAAGGAGGGGTACCATTGAAACTAATCATTTGCTTAGTTGCAAGCCCGCCAATCAAATTGCACCACCTATGTTGACTGATCATGCTTAGGTGAGTAAGAGGAGGATTAGACATGAGCCAATCGGGTGGCGCCATGTGGATATTTGTGTAATGACCATGATCTAGGGAGAACACGCCTAGCCGATGAGGTGCGACGACAGTGTTCACCCAACGTCTCCTCTACAAAAGTTCTCTCAAACAAACTCCCTCCCCAAGGTGGGAGAGTAGCACACCCTCAATGTCTAGAGTAGTCGTACTGAGGAAGTATGTCCCCCGCCTAGTACAACGTAGCCTCGCCTCTGATCCTGCCAGTCCATAGCCTCCCGAACATTCCCAGACAACTATATGTCCACCCAAATTTTTGTCAGTGGACTTGGTGGTTTGTGATGTGATGACTCGTTGTGATAGTGTAGTGGTGTGTCTACAAGTTGCAGTATAGAGAGTGATCAATGCACATCCATGGTACGCCCATGGAGGTGACATCAACGGTGCTACCATAGGAGTGACACCCCATGGTGCTGCCATGGGGACGACCCCCATGGGTACCTTAGTGGCGGCACCTCAATGGCGCATCTTAGTGGTAGCACCTCGATGGCGGCACCCCAAGGGGTACACCTCGGTGGTGACACTCCATGGTACGTCCTTGGTGGAGATATTCTCGATACACTGTAAGAGTTTCACTTTGCGGGTGGTCAATGTTAAGGTCGTCAACCCTCATGTACAGCAGTATTGACGCTGCTCGAGAGAAGTAATTTAGTCACTACTGATTACAAACTTAGTCACCCACTATTGTTAACAAACTTCTCCTTATCAATACTTATATGTATATGTCTTTGACAAGTAATAGATAGCATGTTGGTGCGTTGTCTGATGTCTCTTTGGCTGAGAGATAATTTTTTTTTCTTCGATTAGAGTTGAAGGTATATAGTGCCATGTATTTTCATATAGTCAATGAAAACTCAATTATGTCTTGAATAAGTATTACGCACCTTTCACAAAAACCGCACACCGAACTGAACCGCACTATATATATACCTATACAAATTTAACCTAGTTTTCCCTTCTCCAGTTCTCCCTAGTCCCCACTCTCGCGTCTCACCTGACGCCTCACTCGACGTTCGACGCTCTCCACTCTCCCCTTCTCCAGTTCTGAGTTCTCCCCACTCTCGCGTCTCGCCTCGCTCGACACTCTCCCATTCTCCAGTTTTCCACACTCTCGCGTCTCACCTCGCTCGACATTCTCCTCTTCTCCAAATCTCCCCACTCTCGCATCTCGCCTCGCTCGACACTCTCTCCTTCTCCATTTCTCCTCAGTCCTCACTCCTCAGCTCAAACCTCGCTATCTAGCTCTCCCCTTCTCCTCAGTCCTCACTCCTCAGCTCAGACCTTGCTATCTAGCTCTCTCCTTCTCCTCAGTCCTCAGCTCACGACTCACTGCATAGCTCTCCCATTCTCCTCAGTCCTCTACTCACAACTCGACAGGTCGATTCGGGAGACAAGAGATGTGATTTGCTCGACGACTCATGCAAGATTTGTTTGTTGTTGCTCGATGATGACTAAGGCGAGATCTGTTTGCTGTTGCTCGACGACGACTCAGGCGAGATTTGGTTACTCTGTCTCTCTCTCGGTATCTTCCATATTTTTTATCTGCGCTATTATTTGTTTAGATTATTAGTTTATTAGTTGTTCATATTTCATATGTATGATCTGCTATTTCGTATGAACTGATTCTATTTTCTTTGCTATTATCTCTGTGATTTGTTCTGATTTATTGATAGCTATCTGATTTCTTGATAAGGTCTGGCTGATTTTTAGTCTAATATTTTGTCTGATTTTTAGTCTGAATTTGATCTGGGTCTATTTTTTCTTAGCTTCAATGTCTTCATCTTAAATGAATATTGGCCTCCAAAATGAGGAGAATGTTCTATATTGCTATTGTGGTATTAAGGCCTTCTATGCCTTGCTATCACAAAATGTTAAGAAAAGTAAGAAGTTGTATTAGTAGTACAAGCATTGCATGAAATAGGATTGTGACAATCTAAGATGGTTTTTATTCATTCTTCTATCTGTTTAAGTAGTTCTTTCTTATGATCCTGGTATGGTTTTTATTCATTATTCTCTCTGTTTTTGTGAAGCACTCCGTGCAATTGAAGAAAGGAATCTTAGTTTGCTGAATGGAAAAGTGATCAGAGTAATGTGGTCACATCGTGATTTTGATGCAAGGATGAGTGGAATAGGGAATGTATTTGTTAAGGTATCATCTTTCTTCATTTGTTTAGGAAGAATTCATACTGACAAATTGTTCCTAGGATCATAATCTCTTTCTTGGTGATATGATTTGTTAATCAAATGCAGAATTTGAGTTATGCATCTCTCATACCTAATTTCTGGAATTTTGCTTTTACCACTGCCATTTATCTTATAAATAGAATGTCTAGTCATGTTATTCATAATGTATCTCCTTTTGAATGTTTGTTTGACCAATTACCTGAATATAAAAATTTAAAGGTATTTGGCTGTGCTTGCTACCCGATTTTAAGACCCTACATGAGGTATAAATTCTGTCCAAAGTCTACTCAATGCATTTTTTTAGGTTATGCATTAGAGCAAAAGGGATATATATGCTACAATAAATACAGTAAAAAGTTTTATACTTGAAGAAATGTTCTCTTTGATGAATCCACTTTTACCTTTGCTTCGAGTCACAATGATAATGTTGTTTTCTTCCTTCATATAGCCATGTCACTTCTAGTACACGGTATGATTCTCTGCTACCCTTTCTCCATTCTTTGAATCATGGTAAAGTTGTTTCTACCTCACAAACTATAATTGTTTCCCTAAGATTATTGTTGATTTCCCTTCGGATTTGCATACTGATTTATCTACTGGCTTTTCCTTTGATGCTTTTATTTTACCTACTAAATTACACACTGTTGAACATACTACACTATCCCTGCTTTCCATAGTGATACTGATGTGTCTGCGTTGCCTACTGATTTGCATATTGTTGCTACTGCTGATTTTGTACTTTGTGATTATGCTTCTGCTCGTAATAATGAATATGTTTTTGCTTTTGTCTTGCCTACTGTTAACTCTTCTGCTGCTGTTTCTTCTATTAATTTGCCTGATATTTCTTCATCTTTGTATGCTGATTTTCCTGTTAGCACTCTTCCTTCTCATACTCAATCTGTTAGTCAGTCCACACACCCAATGCAAACACGTTCAAAATCTAGAAATTTTAAGAAGAAAGCATTTCTTGTATATAGTTTATCTGTGAATTCACCTAAAATTGAACCCACCTCCTTTAGTGCTGCTAGTAAGAGTCTCGAATGGGTTCAGGCTGTGAAAACTGAATATAATTCTCTCATGTCCCAACATACTTGGACTTTTGTTCACTTACCCCTGAATAAGAACATTGTAGGATGCAAATGGGTTAAGTTTATAGCCTGATGAACTATAGCTAGGCACAAAGCCCGACTTGTTGTCAAAGTCTTTCATCAACATGTTGGATTAGATTATACAGATACCTTTAGCCCCATTATTAAGAGATCTACCTTTTCGATATTGCTTTCTCTTGTTGTCACTTATAATTGGCCTCTAAGGCAACTAGATGTCAAAACTACTTTCTTGCATGGTTCTCTTTCTGAAGATATTTATATGACTCAACCTTAGGGATTCGTAGATAAAAATCATCGTAATCATGTCTATAGGTTACACAAATCTATTTATGGTTTGAAATAGGCTCCTAGGGCATGGTTTTGGAAATTTACAACTCATATTATATCTATTGGTTTTGTTGCATCACAAGCTGACACATCTCTCTTTATATATGCTTCATCTACTTCTCTTACATAAATTTTGTTATATGTGGATGATATTATCATTAGTGGTACATGTTTTGCATTCATTGACCAAATGATACATAACTTACAACATACTTTTGACATGACTGTCTTAGGTACTCTCAAGTGTTTTTTAGGTCTTGAGATCCATAGATCTCTGGTATCTTTGTTACTAATTATGCATAACTTGCAACATATTTTTGACATGACTGACTTATGTACTCGCAAGTACTTTTTAGGTCTTGAGATTCATAGATCTCTAGAATCTTTGTTACTTAATAAAAATATGCTAAAGATCTCATTGTAAAGGCTAGTATGATGAATGTTAAACCTAGTATGTCTCATAGTTCTTCTAAATCTCCTCTATATAGTCATCATGGTAGTCCTTTGTTTGATGTCACTCTTTACAAAAGTTTAGTTGGTTCTCAATAGTATTTGTCCTTTACTAGACCTGATATTAGTTTTGTTGTTAATAAAGTTTGTCAATTCATGCGTTCTCTTACCAGTACCGATTTTGCTGCTGTTAAACACATTTTGAGGTATATTCTTGGCATAATAGAACACGACATCATTTTTAAATCATGATCCCTTTCTTTGTAGGCTTTCTGTCATGCTGATTGGGCTAGTAATCTAGTAGATAGAAGATCAACTTCAGGTTTTGTGATCTTTCTTAGAGAAAATCTTGTTTCTTGGAGTGCCAAGAAATAGGCCACGGTTGCTTGTTCCTCCACAAAAGCTGAGTACAGAGCTTTAACTAACACCGCGACTGAATTGAGTTGGTTGAGACAGATTCTTCGTGACTTTCATGTCATTCTACCTCAAGCACCTATCTTCTGTTATGATAGTACTTCTACCATCTCTCTTGCCTCAAATTCGGTTCTTCATGCCCGTACTAAACATGTGAAGATAGACTATCATTTTGTGCGAGAAAGAGTCATGAAAAAGGATCTCATTATGCAGCGTGTATCTTCCTCTCATCAATTGGTAGATTTATTCACAAAACCTCTTGCTACTCTTTAGTTCACTTTCCTTCGAGACAAACTTATCCATAAACCGTGGATTAATTTACAGGGACTTTAAAGGATAAAGTTTAGTTTAGTTAAGGGTTAATTTTGTCTTTTCTGCCCTTTATCTTTAGCCGTTAGTCTGATTTAGTTTTATTTAAACTATTTCTTTGTTTTCTGTTTAGTTAATGAGGATACAGAGTTCGTCTTCTTCTCCTTTCTCTTCCCTTCCTCTTCGATCTCTCTGCTTCTTTCTTCTTCAATCTTTTCTTGTCTTTCCTCATAGAGTGCCATGTATGTTCTTGTAGTCCATGAAAATCCAATTATCTCTTGAACAAGTAATAGGCACCTCCTTAACTTACGACATATAAACTCTCTGGAGTTATACGTTGTTTGATAGTAATTTCTTTTAAAAAAATCAAAATCACTTTCAAAATTATTCTAAAATGTTCTCACATTTGGTTAAATTATCAAAAACATCTTAGACATATAGGGCTTGTTTGGTAGCCCGTACTGTACAATACTAAAAGCATGACACTATTATTTTAGTATTGTCCGACGTTTGACAAAATTGAGGAACCCTTACTAGTTACAGTGAGACTCTTTAGTCCAGTCCACATGAGATAATTTATTCCCCTCCTTTTAGGGGGGACTACACTTGACTAAAAAAACAAAGTTATTTTTTAATTTATATCTTAAAATAATTTTTTAAATGATTTTTTTTAAATTTATATCTTACAGGAACTTCATTCACTAACAAAAATAATTTATGAATTTTCGAAAGGTGTAAAATTAGTTACTTATGACTACCAATTTTTAAAGTCATTTACTATGTTTTTCTTCATTTTTTTTTGAATTTTTAAAGCTTTTCAATCATATGAGTGGTTCAGTAATTATTTATATATTTTAAATGACTTATTTTTTGTATTAAAAATTCAATAAATTTTTTCTAATTTCAATGTTTATAACTATTATCATTATCTTAAAGTTTACCGGTATAATTGAATTTGTATTTTTAGTCAAAAAATAGGGAATTTATAGTGATAGCATGAATTCAATAATTTATTTTATAATTGAAAATGTAAAACAACATGTTAATGAATTTTAAATAGATTTTTACGGATCAAATCATGACAACACACTTTTACAATTTTGTATTATAACGTGTCAAATATTGTATAAGTGTTACAGTTTTTTAACTAATACAGCACCAAACATTAGATAATATTATTTAATCCAGTATAATACAGTACAGTACAGTCCGATAAATTTAATACAGTACTATCTAATACTGTTCTAACTGTCAAACGAGCTCATAGTACTTAAAATAATATAATGGAAAGAGAGAAACAAAGTCATACTTCATATAAAGGTCCGTATTAATCCAAGTAAATGTTACTAGCTTTTGAAAATTTATTCTTATTATTAAAAAATACACCTGATAAATTGAATTAGATTTCAAGGCAATTGAAATATCCTATTAGAAAATATATTTCCAAACAAATACTAAATTAATGTTTTTGTTTTGGAGGAAAACCACTAGATTCTTAAATGTTAATAGAGCATTACCAGGGGCAGTTTTATAACTTTGATGACATAAAAGACAAACCCACGAAGGCTAACCTTTATAACCAAGAAAGAGACAAAAGGATAAGGTGAGAGAGAGAGAGAGAGAGAGAGAGAGAGAGAGAGAGAGGGAGAGAGGGAGAGAGAGAGAGGCCCAAATGGGCAACCAAACACCCTTGACCTACTGATAAGTGATAAGACTAGCCCGATTTGTCCTTGAAAGATCCACCAGCTCTACCACCCCACCATATCCTCCATGTCTACATCACACGTCAACACTAACTCTCTCTCTCTCTCCTATTCTCTCTCTCTAAGGTTCTCTCTAAGGTCAAATGAATTTGGCTTTTGGAGGATCCCCTTGTAACACGGGGGCCTAAACGTTGCAGAGTGACTCTGACTTGGCTAACAAAACCTCAGAAATCAATAGATTTGCCCCTTATTCATTGGATCCGACCTTCTCCCACGCAGGAGATGCCGTGAACAACTCGTACATGTATGGTGCTTTGTCTCATCCATGATATCATCACCCTCAACTTCACCCCTTTTCTCTATCCTACAACTTTCTAGGTAAAGTAGATATGTTGCAGAATACTCCTAGGTCTTGTTATGATAACGGGAGAGTAACAATATTTATCATTTGAGAATATTAGACAATCATTACACAAGGGCTTATTCTATATTTAAGTTTTTTTTTATGTTCTGGCTACTGCGGGGTGAACAAGTAAAAAATATTCGCTGTCACCTAAAAAAATGGACCTATCTAGGACTCTTGAAAAACGTCGAAAAAGTAGAAAAAAAGGGTTGGACCGAAGTCGCGAGATATTCACAAACGGATGATCATCACTTCAAGGACGGGAACCAACATCTCGAGAACGGGGGATGATTCCAAGAATGGGAGCCATCATCTTGAGAACGGGGATAATCACCTCAAGGATGGGACAAAATATCAGAATGAGAAAATGGATTCAGATCGACAATCAAGTGGTCGTGATTGATTAGGTAAGCTGAGTGACCTGGACAAGACATATTGACAAACCATCAAGTGACTCTGACTGATTGGCTCGGAAGCACAGGAAATCTTCAAGCGGCAGTGATAGATGGGCGGCTGAGCAAGATAGATGGAAAATAAGGAAAATAAATGGACCTATACCGAGTAGAGGGGATCCCCAAGAACAGGTGTTGTCCCTAGGCTTAATGTCAATAAATTCAATAAAACAAATCTATGCAACTAGAAAAATCTTTATAAGGTTAATAAATTCAATAAAACGGGACATTCAAGGCAATTCAGACAGAGATGACACAGTGCATTTACTCATTAAAATTTTTGCCTCTCACAATTTCCCTCTACCTCATTAATACTTACATACGTTTATCCTTATCAATAGTTTTCCTTTAATCTTGAATGAGATGGGAAAAATTCTTTATATTTTGATGCTTTCATTGAGAATGAGAAAAAAAAACACAAGAGACCTACCCTACAAAACTGTAAACATCCCTAGAACCAGATCCAACATTTTGGTGCTTTTAATGGAGATAACATGCCTAGAAACGAATATGAACATGCAGATCAACCAACCCCACCCACGGAAATGCTGTAGACGATCTTGAATGGGATACACGAGATGGAAAGAAGGAATATTGAAGCAATACACAATGCATGGCAGAATGTACAAGAGGAAATCAACATGCTACAATAGGAACTCGTAAAACGTGAGCAAAGGTCAGCTAGTGGGTGAATAATGATGAACAAGAAATCCACTCCGAGGGTAGCCATCGAGACGAAAGGCAAGGGGACCTCCACATCGTCGACACGTTTATAGCATTAACCGAGTAAAAAGGGACAATAAGAAAGGAAAGGAAGATATACTGCAATGGGGACTCGCCGCTAGTGTTCAGTGACTCTGATCTAGAACACGATGAACACCACAACGATGCCCTCAGTAACTGCTTGTTAAGAAAGGTCTTGGCAGATGATAGAAGCACAGTGAACATCTTATATCGGGCGACAGTGGAGAAAATGTCCATGGGAGGTCAAAAATTACAAGGAACATCACAACCATTGATTAGTTTCAATGGAGCCATCAGCTACTCAGAAGGAACCCTAACACTCATGGTGAACGCATACCTATTTAACTATATGAGCGAATTCATGGTACTGGGAACAACTTCCCTGTACAATGCAATCTTAGGAAGGACCTGGCTCCATAAAATGAAGGTTGTGCCCTCAACATTCTACTCTACTAAGTGTTGAAATACCTATCCTTAAAAGGAGTGAAAATGATAAAAGGGAGACTAGGCCGTGACTCGTATCAGTTCAGTAATCACTTTAGTATCTGCAAAGAAAAACGTTACCTAAATAAAGCATGCCCAAGCTATCAAATAAAAGGTTGAGAAGCTCTTACCAACAGATTTCATCAGAGAAGTGAACTTCCCAAAATGGCTCGCTAATGTAGTAATGGTATGAAAGAAGAACGAAAAGTGGAGAATCTGCATCAACTTCACTGACATAAATAAAGCATTCCCAAAAGACGAATACCCACTGCCAAGGATAGATCAAATGGTGGATGCCACTTCTGGGCACAAACTGCTTAGATTCATGGATAGTGACTCATGTTACAATAAGTTGAAAATGTTCCAACCTGATCAGGAAAAGACTTCCTTCATTACTGAGTACGACGTCTATTCCTACAAAGTCATGCCCTTTGTTCTAAAGAACGCAGGTGACACTTATCAAATGTTGGTGACCAAGGTCTTCCGCAAGCAAATTGGAAGAATATGGAAGTGTACGTTAATGACATGCTGGTCAAGAGTAAAAAGTGGGAACACCACATTCAGGACCTTGAAGAAGCCTTCTCTGTTCTAAGACAAAATTCCATGAAGTAAACCCGGAGAAATGCACTTTTGGAATGTCATCAGCAAAGTTCCTTGGACATCTAATTACACAACGGGGAGTCAAAGTAAACCCGGACCAAGTAAAGGTGATTGTAGAAATGAGGTCCCCGTGGAACCTCAAAGAAATCCATGGGTTAACAGAAAGATTGGTCTCCCTGAATAGGTTTATCTCCAGGTCAACGGACAGATGCAAACATTTCTTTGAAAGTATGTGCAAAAACTCCGTGAGCTGTTGGAATGAGGACTATGAAGAAGCCTTTACCAAAATTAAGGAGTACCTGACTACCCCCTACTCTCCAAACCTATTCCAGGCGAGCAACTTCTGTTGTATGTAGTCGTCTCAATAGGGGCAGTCAGCGCCGTATTCATCAAAGAAGAATATAAAAAACAAAAACCTCTATACTTTATAAGTAAAAGTCTTGTAGCAGCGGAAACAAGATATGAACGAATGGAGAAACTAGTACTGCCAGTTGTAACTGCAGCACAGAACTTGAGCCCCTACTTAAAAGCCCAGAACATCAAATTTTTTATCGATTCCCCCATTAAAAGCCTTCTACACTTGACGAAGGCAAGCGTAAAAATAGCAAAATGGTCGATTGAGTGAACCAATATGACATCAGTTACATAGCCGACTTCACGAGAGTTTCGTAGTCAACTTCACGGGAGGGGAAGTTGAATAGGAAGCCCACCAAACGGGTGGAAGTTGGACGTTCTTTGTAGATGGTGCTTCAAACACTAGAGGAGCAGGAGCATGGGTGGTGGCACATACTCCCTTCGGGGAAATATTGGAGCACTCTATCTCATTCGAATTTAATGCATGAAACAATGAAGCGGAGTATGAAGCACTGATCGTGAGAGTATCCTTGCTATGGGAATATGAGGTAGCTAAGGTTAATATTTTTTGCAATTCCATGTTAATTGTAAAGCAGGGCATGGAGGAATACATAGTAAAAGATGAACGGATGATAAGATACTTACAAAGGGCGAAGGATCTCCTTAATACACTAAAAGATTATGAAATCCAGTAAATTTCAAGAACTGAGAATGGGCATGTTGATGCCCTAGTAAACCTATGATATCCATTACACCTCCCTTACAGAAGGAACGTCCCCGAAGAAGTTCTGAAAGAATCGAGCATCTCACTCCCATTGACTAACGTGGATGAAGTAGAAGATGAACGGGAGCACAGTTGGTAGGACAACAAAATCCATTTACTTGTTGAAAGAATGCTTCCTAAAGATAAAACACTTGCCAAAAAGATGCAACAATGGAGTACCAGGTACACGATGATTAATAAGGTATTATATATGAAAATGTTTACAGGGTCGTACTTGAAGTGCCTACGAGAAAGAGAAGCCCAATATGCTAGCAGAAATTCATGAAGGAATATGCGGAAACCACACTAGGTGTAGATCACTAGCCTATAAAGTCATGAATGAAGGATACTACTAGCCCAAAATGCATCAAGACGCCAAACAGTATGTAAAAAAGTGTGACAAGTGTCAGCGTTTTGCGCCCTTAGCAAAAATGGACCCTGGGGAACTCAAAATAGTGGCTAGTCCTTGGCCGTTCATGCAATGGGACACTCCCCATGGCACCTGCCTAAAAACATTTTTTGTTGGTTACAACATACTATTTCACTAAGTGGATTGATGTTGAAGCCTTTGAAAGAATTCACAAGGAAGAAGTAAAAGGGTTTCTATAGAAGAACGTGGTGTGCAGGTATGGGATCCCCCAGATCTTGGTATTTGACAATAGACCTCAGTTCATCAGAACTTGTTAAGGACATTTTGTAAAGATCTAAAAATCATGAATCGCTTCTGCACATCTTACTATCTACATGGGAACAGGCAAGCAGAAAGATCAAACTGAGTCATACTTATTAACCTAAAGAAATTACTGGAATCCATAAAAGTAAAATGGGTAGAAGAACTACCCGAGAGAAACTATGGGAGAAACCCCATTTGCATTAGCATACAGATTAGAAGTTGTCATTCCCGTAGAAATCGAAAGCCCTACCATCAGATTCAAACTAAATGAACAATAAAATGGAGAGCTCCTAAAAAATGATCTCGATGAACTAGATGGAAGAAGATAAATGACCCTGATCAGAATGACCCGTTACCATCAGAAAAAGGAGATCTTATTTTCAGAAGAAAGTAAGGAAACAGGAATTCCAAATAGGAGAATTGATCCTCAGAAAAATCTTCCAAATGGAAGGGAAGCTCAGGCCAACATGGGAATAATCGTACATCATCTGTAAAATAGGAGGAAGCGGTTATTACCACTCGAAAATAGGAGAAGGAACGGAATTGCAGAAATCATGGAACACAATTCGTCTGAAAAAATATTTTGTGTAAAAGATCTATTATAATAAGACATCTTCCCCATTTTTTCCCGCAAAGGTTTTCCGTGTAAAAAAAGTGACGTCAAATTTCTCTCCTCAACCGGACCATTACTAAAAAAAGGAACTAAGGGCATTAAAAAGTTCTTGGGAGGGGAAATTCATAAGTCCTACTCCTAGAAGGAACTAAGGGCATCAAAATATCCTTGGGAGGAGCAGTTCATAGGTCATACTCTGAGAAAGAACTAAAGACATTAAAAAGTATTTGGGAGGGGAAGTTCCTAAGTCTTACTCCTAGAAGAAACCAAGGATATTAAAAAGTCTTTGGGAGGGGTAGTTCATAAGTCCTACTCCTAGAATGAAATAAGAGAATTAAAAAGTCATTGGGAGGAGCAGTTCCTAAGTCCTATTCTTAAAAGGAACTAAGAGAATTAACTGAAGGAGAAATCGTTGAAGCAGACGACTCCAATAAAACTCGCTTGCAATAAACAGAAAGGAAGTTCCAATCACAAACAGATGAAAAGTAGAAATGGACAAAACAGGTGAACGTATTCTTGCCTAAACGGTTAAAGGGTTAGGTAGTCTATAACTTTACTTGAATGAAAACCATTAAAATGAAAAATACATTTTATTACTTGTGGAGATTTACTAAAAAGGCAAAGCCAATGGATAAACTTTTACTAAAGAATGAAAGGAAATGGCAAAATCATACTAAGGAAAGAAGTCATTTCATTGAAAAGAGAGAAATTTACAAAGCAATTCTTAAAGAAAAGAGTACAAGAAAAATGAAAAAAGGCAAGAGAAAAGGAAAAGGATGTTAATTCCTTGCAGGAAGCTCAGCCTTGGGATTAGCGGGCTTGTCAAGAAGGGGGACTAGCGACATACGGGGAGGCTTATCAGTCTTGGCATCGTGGTAACCTGCCATGTAGGCCATCTTCTCATACTCGTTGACCATGTCTTGGTACTCACCTTAAGACCAGCCTCCCGTTCACTTGGCTAAGCCAACGCGTCCTCGACCTCAGCCAACTTTGTCTCAACAATAGACAGTTTCTCCCCACTTATCTCGGCATACCTCTCCGCCTCCCATAAAGATCACTCGAGCTTCGATTGCTTAGCCATGGCTGCTTTAAGTTCAGAGGTTAGACGGGTAACAACCTGTTAAAGGTCAGCTCCACCTTCTTCAGATCATCACGTTTAGAGGCAACAACACCATAAGCTTTGATGGTCTCTATCTTCTTTTTCCTACAACTGGCTACTTCCTCGTCAGCAACATGAATATCTTCCTATAGCCCATTATGGTAAGTCACGGCCTGTTCAAAAGTGTTACCCAAAATTGAGAAAAGATTTGCCTAGGAAAAATAAGGAAAGACAAGAATAAAAATACCTGCATCAAAGTATGATTCAGGCTGATAACCTTATCATCAATAGATAGCTGGCGGAGTACATGAGCATCCACCTCAGATACGGTCCCCTTGACAACCACATACGAAAAATGGGAATCCTTCGGAAAGCTAACATCAGCAGGAACCGACAAAGCCGTGGGGTATCGCCGCCACCGCCAGACGGCCGTCTCCTCAGACGGATGTGGAGAACCAGAGGGAGGAAACCAGTTTCTTCACAAGTGAGAGGGGGGATGCGGCGATATCCCTCGTAGCAGGGGGAACCTCATTAGCAACGATGAGATTAGTAATGAGGGCAGGAAGATCAGGGACGGGGGGAGTAACATCCCTTGAAGCAGCAACTAAAGAGTTGGCGTTTTCCATTTTTTACGCTTACCCTCGCCAGGTACCCCCCATAAATTGCTTCTCAGTCTCTTAGACATCTCAAGCTCGTTCTACGCAGAATGAAAAATCACGTGCTAATCCTCTGCCTCTTCCCAAGCAACTTCCCGTTGAGCCTCACGCTCTCTTTCTCCTGATCAAACCACTCTACTTTCTATTCTGAACGTGAGGAACTTCTTTCATAGAAGATGCTGGGGCAACGAATTCAGCAATGGGAATGGGCACGACCACGACTTCAAGCTCTCTCAGTGGGTCGAGAAGATCCCTCAAGTCCTACTCCGAACACTTATAAGCGACACAGAATCGCGCGGTAACGTCTTTCGGGGTGGAAGATATCTTGTTCAGATTCTTATCTGTAAAAAAAATAAAGTTAAAATAGTAGCATAAAGATAAAAGGAAAGGAAGGCTTCGACAACTTATTGAACTCTCCCTAGATCTGGGGAACGACCCAGCGACTGTCACCACCCCAGTTTCCATCTACAAGGAACATACGCTTCTCCTAACCTTTATTCTTGCTGGGGAGGTCAGTAACTAGTCCTCCCTGCTTTTCACTCATGCAGGGAGCCAAGTAATAGGATAGTCCGTGCCTTTTCACTATATACACGACGCGGATTTCATCTAGCCCTATATTTAAAGTATGGCTCCTATTGAGGGCTTCAATCCCTAAAAGAGCCCTATAAGTACTAGGGGTATATTAGGAAGGGGCGAGGTTGAAAGTGCTAAAGAATTCTTGGAAAAGAGGAGAGAAAGGAAGCTTTAAACCTAATGATATGTACATTGGGGCTAAATGAATTTGGTAAGGAGGATTACAGGGGGAAGATTTAAGAATTCCTTCCTAAAAACCACAGACTACGTCTGGCGGGAAGGCGTCCACGTGAAGAGCAATAAAGCAGTTAAATTCGTCATTCGTAACTAAGGGAACGATCACCTTAAATGGGTGTTCCTCCATTACTACCGGAACAAAGAATGTCAAACTAAAAAATGAGAAGAAAAGAGGTAACGAAGAAGAAGGGAAAACTTACAGAATATGGGAATGAGTGTGAGAAAAAAAAAAAGAAATAGTGGAAACCTAGGTGATATAGACTACAAATGCCAAAAATAAGTTAAAAAATGTTTAATTGATATAGAGATGAAAAGACACCAGTTCTGAAAATGGGGTAAGGAAAACGATAGTCGCATAGGTAAGAGTCACAATGGAATAATTACTGCCAGTCTACCTAAAACTGGCGAGCCAATGACAACACGGCAACTAGAGAAGAGAAAACTTAATGGGCCAGAAACACGCATGACATAAGAACCATAAAATGAAGCAACGCACATGGAGAATGAAAAAATGAAGCCTATGCGCACGCATGTCGCGATGGGATAAAACAATATTAAGAATAACAAAATTTCCAAGGAGCGTGTCCGCAACCCCAGAAACAAGGAAATGGTGGTACATCATCTCATTATTTAAATACTTATGATTTTTTCTTGCGCAACACTTAATGTTTTGCAAAATACCCGAACTGATGAAAGTAGATCAAGAATAGTCATTCTCCCAAAATGGGACGCATGCTAAGAGCATTCATTGCACATCGACGAGCATCACTGAAGAGCAATGGGGGAAATGAACAGGTAAAAAATATTCGCTGTCACGTGGACAAAGGAAGCTACCCACGACTCGCAGAAAATGTTAGAAAAGTGGAAACGGGTGGCGGATCGAAGTTGTGATATATTAACAAACGGATGATCATCACTTCAAGGACGAGAACCAACATCTCAAGAATAGAGGATGATTATTCCTAGAACGTGAGCCATCATCTCGAGAATGAGGGATCATCACCTCAAAGACGAGACAGAACATCAGAACGGAAAAAGGGGTTCAGATAGAAAATCAAGTCACCGTGATTGATTAGGTAAGTTGAGTGACCTAGACAAGATAGATTGGCAAGCCACCAAGTGGCTCTGACTGATTGGCTGGGAACCATAGGAAATCATCAAGTGGCAGTGATTGATGGACGGATGAACGATATAGATGAAAAATAAGGAAGAGAAAAGAACCTATACCGAGTAGAGAGGATTCTCACGAACGGGTGTTGTCCCTAGGCTTAATGAGTGCCTCATCTAACATTTATTATTTTAATCAAATCTATGCAACTAGAAAAGTCTTTATAAGACTAATGAATTCAATAAAATAAGACATTCAAGGCAATCCAGACAAAGATGACACATTGCATTTACTCCTTATAATTTCTAACTATAACCATTTCCCTTTACCCCATTAATACTCACATAAGTTTATCCTTATCAATATTTTCCCGTTAATCTTGAATGAGACGGGAAAAATCCTTTACAGGGGAAAAATAATTTTTTTTATTTTTTATTTTCGTGTCTAGTTAGTAACATTTATTTTAAATTGAACGTCCTATATAAACGGAACAAGATCACTTCTTATTATTTCAGAATAGTAGGTGATCCATTTTCATTTCATGGTATCATTAATATTCAGATCGAGATTCCCTATCATTGCTAGTTTGGCACCAGGAGGACCATAGTTCAATCTTGACCATCCAGGTACATCTGGATAGTCCAAATTAAACTTTGAAAAAGGAAAAAAAAATTAATTTTTTTTTTTTCATTTTAAGATTTGCATTTTGTAGTCGGATTAGATATGGTTCATTTAAATCTGAGCGGATAGTCATTTTGTAAAATGACAGAGAAACCAAAATTCCAAATACTCGATCATGATTATTAGAATAACAATCCAGTTCATAATTTTATGATCTAATAACTCATAAATGATCTAAATCGAGAATGAAATTGGAAATGTGTAGGATCATGGTACGATCGCCATTGGACCGTATAGAATCGTGTGGGATACGATCCCACCAATCCTACCATTTGACTTATTTATAAAATAGTTATGGGAGAATGGATGGTGAGATTTAAACCCTTGCACAAGGGTTAAAACTTTAACCCTTTAACCACTAAATCAGACTTTCTTAATTAAATCATTATTTGACAAAATAATTTATCATGCCGTCGTCCTTACAAGACTCCTTAGTTAAGGTTGATTGTTTCTCATATATGGATTTGTTAAATTAAGCTCCTAGTAGATATATATTTATTTCTGGTAAATAATGTCCATATAGTAAGAAATTAGATTCAGTTTCTTAGGAATAAACATATTTAGTTAATTTTCTTTAGAAGCTATCTTCACATTTCAAATGCCAAAAGCTTTATCATTAACTTTTTAGTATTCTGTACTGCATAAATTTATATAAGACCTTTGTTTAATAACCCTCTTATGAGTTTGGCTCTCAAGGGAGGAGAAATGTGGATGAGGGGTAAGTGGTAAATCAAGGTAAAATATGAGTTGACCAATTAAATTAATAAAACAAAGTCGAAGCCTTTTAATTATTTTATTAATCATGATTATGGCGTTATAACACAACTTGGAAAAAAGAATTAAAGTTGTCTTCTTCTATGAATTTGACTACTTCGCAAATAATTGAGAGCACTAGGGCCTCTCTTTAGCGATTCTTCCAAGTAATTGCTCCCCATGGAGTCTAATTAAACATGTCTTAATTTGTCATCTTTCATTATAATAATTATTAATTAGGCAATAACATCATCTCGAACCCAAGTTAATGCTTCATTAGCCTTTTACTCGGGACACGAAAGATGTATTTAACTTTTGCTAATCTATTCTCCAATTCGAGATCCCGACAAAATTCCCTCCTATCACTTTTTTTCTTCTAAATAACTTTGCTTGCGATAATCTCTACGTTAATTCATCAATTCATAAGCTCAAGTACAACAATGAGTTGGCTTGATATAATAATGTTTAGATGACGGTTTATTAGTTTATGTCATGATTCAATCCAAAATCAATTAGCATTAGGAAGAGAGACGTAACATGTATGTATATAAGCATAAACAAATTCCGCATCCACAGCCAATGTATGATAATAACTCTCAACAATCCCGTCCATTCGTACCGTGTTATGAGCTGAGCAGGTACAGTCAGAGATAGAAACAGACATAGACCAGGTTTGAGGTAGGATAAAACCAAACTCTGATACCATGTCAGAATATAATCCAAAATCAATTTATATTAAGTGGAGATGTCCAATAGATTTATAAATATAGACAGATCTTCATTCAGAATCAATATGTGATAACATCCCTTAACAGTTTCTATGCTAGTAAGCAATAGGACAAAACTATTTGATAGAACGAAGGTGGTGAATCTTTTATGAAATCAATTTAAACTTTGCTAATCTTCTTATAATATTGATTAGATTATAAAGTAACCAGACAAGGATTTTAAATTACTTGTACTTTCTATCCGAAACATAAATAATGATCATATGAAAATATAAATTATTTTCATACATATTGGGGAGTACATATGTTTGTGAACTTATATTTTTATTTTTATTTTTTATTATATATATGTCTTTTATATCTTGATTATAGAAGGTATGTTAGAAAATGGTGTTAAACCTAGGATAATTCCTCTTTTGAACCAATCATTATATATGATATAAGCCCTTTGTCAATTTTTTGATTAAACATTATGTCTATCCATTTTGGTAATTGAAAAACCTCAAAACTACTTGGATCTTCTCTTCTTCAATTTTATATCCTTCAATAGATACTCTGTAATTTAATAATCTTCCTTTTTATAAGAAGAGAATCAATTATTTGAGATAGATAAAAGTGTAACTAAAAAACATTCAATTGGGGGTTTTGATTAGTAAATAGTGATTAATATATTTCATGGGTTTGTTAAAAAAGTTGCCGCCATTCATGAGATTTTATGCAACGAACACTAAAATGATGTTGATGTTTACACTTAATAGTTTTTTAATAATATGATTAATAAATATAGGTAATATGTATAGAAATAGAGTTTTTACTTGGTTATTTTGACTTTTTGGTTAAAATGAGTACAATGTACGCTCGGAGTAAAAAAGAGTTCAAGCTGTTGATGTGTAAATTTCTTTCAACTTTAATTCGTTTTACTTCGATGATATTCTTCAATTTCAAAGACTTCTACTATAGTTTTTATTGGAAAAAATGTAAAGAAAAAACTTGCCTTTTTTAGACATCTATACTTAATCATTTAAAGGAGAACTATAAGAATAACCGCCCAAGATTTTATTAGTAAAAATGGTCGTGCGGTCTTTTACTAATGGTAAATGGTGAAACCATTTATCATCATGTCCCTCAAACTTAAAAGCCCAGTCCATGAGTTACAGTAGCGCGAGTGGGCCAATCCACGCTCCGTTTAAACAAAACCCGCATTTTGAAGAATGTAGATAAGCGGAAAAATGAAACACCTTCCATCGTCAGATCGATGACACGTGTCAATATGCCCTGATACTCACCGTTAGATTAGAAATTAAATGAATTGTCAGTCAAAAAGTACTAAAACACCTTGTATCGTCGAAACTCTCCCAACCCACGAAGAAACAGACTCTCTTCACACCATTGAAACCGTCCACACGACGCCATTGAAGCCGTCATTTTTCCTACCTGAAAGAAAATCTAACCGCGAGGAAGAAGCTATTAAAGGAGCTCAAAGCTCAACAAACATTCAACAAAGCGGGTATGAAAAATTCCTTCTTTAATTTAGGTTTTGACAGTATCTAAATTAGTGACCTAATTTTGGTCTTTTTATTTTTGATGGTTTAGATGCATATTAAGTCCCCGATTTCACGAAATTTATCAAAACTAGATGATTCTAGTACCTAATTTAGTTACAAAAGCTAATACTAAACCCTATTTTGTTAGATTTTTCTTCTGTAGAATTTACTAGTATATAGATTAGTGACTTAACAAAATATAGCTCAAATTCATTTTACTGTGTGCATAATTTTGAAATCTGTTACATGCATCTTATAAAAAGAACAAAATTAGTATCGAAATTTGTATGATAATCCACTGCTTGTTTTGCCAAGCAGTGGGTTATCAATGTAGATATCTGTCAATAATTTCGATACTATTTTAAAAAATATGGTTGCTTATAAGTGTGTTGTTATTTTAAAAGATGACTCGAGCTAAAACACAAGGAATGAAATGATTAAACGAAAAAAGAAACAAGAAGGACCATTACATAGAACGCGATACAACTTCGAATAAAGGAAGGTAATCAACAAATAGAAGAACAACTCCCGATAAATGATGAAATTTTAAACACAAGATGAAACACAACTGACCCAGACAACACAAGACGAAGACACACAACCTACAATGGAAGACGATACACAACCCACACATGAACAAGAGGAAAAACAATCTGAAGAAGAAGATGAGGATGATGAAAATGAAATTGATGAAGATACAGATGAAGAATCTGTTGAAGAAGAAGGCAATGAAACAGAAAAAGAATCTGAGATGAAATCAATTGAAGAAAGCGCGTATAATTCAAAGGTAAAAATATCTTTATATTCTGATATCTGTCAATAATTTAGATACTGTCATGATTTAATTTTATTACCAATGCAGGATAACTTATTGCTTGTTCTGCTAAGCAAGTGGAACTCCAAGCAGCGGATAAATCTCTATTCTAGCCTTTTTGTCATTTTAACGATAAAGAAGATTTTAAACTCCAAGCAACAAAGATGATTCAAAGAGACATGTTTTGTAAACTTATTGGACATGCAAATTCATAGCTTCCCCTCAAAGCTATTCATGCATCTAATGGGGAGACAATGTCGTACCATTAACAAAATTGAAGGAGTAAGCTTTAACATTGATGGTAATGTTATGAACTTTGGCTTAAGAGAATTCGCACTAGTGACGGGGCTAAATTGTGGGGAGTATCCACTGACACAAGAGGGGGGAATGAAGGAAGGAGTGTTAATAGATTCTATTTTCCCATCAACGAAGTTGATAACGAGCAAAAACCTTGCATTCTCATTCAATGCGATGCAAGGAGGGAAAGAGGAAAATAAGATAAAGGTTGCGCGATTATACTACTTGGAAAACCTTCTCTTAGCTCGTCAAGAGAGTATAAAGATCGACATTCAACATGTTGATATAATTGATGATGAAGAAACATTTGAGAGATATCCATGGGGAAGGCTGTCATACGAACTAACAATCGAATTCATTAAAGACTATCAGAAGCACGTAGATGTGATTGGATATAGTGTTGGTGGTTTTCCGTATGCTTTGATCGTTTGGGCGTACGAGACTATCCCCAACATTTCATCAAGGAAAAATCAATTTTCCAAAAGGATAGGGACAACAATTCCAAAGATTTGCAACTGGGAATCGTATGTACAACCCTCGTGGAATGACTTGGCCAATACTATTTTTAACAATAACTTGATATGTAAAACTCTTGAATCACCATATGTGGATGAGAGTAAAAAAGTGAAGAAGACGGTAGCGAATGACCAAGGACCGAAGCCAACTTCACTTGAAACCATAACAAGCTTATCCCTTGGATCTCAATTTGATAAATGGGTTTTGGATTTGTGTTTTTAAGAACTTGATATGGATTTGTATTTTTAAGAACTTGACATGGATTTGTGTTTGGGAAGTATTTAAACATATAATCGAGTGCTGTAATATAGTATAATTTCTTGTGCAGGAGTTGGATTATTTGGGAGTATCATGTAAAAATAAGTAACCCATTTGCAGTTCAAATTACGATGGTATATAAACTATCTACACAAGGTATATAAGTTTATGATGAGCTCTATACGACTGTTAGAGACATAACAGTTTTAAAAACCTGCCTAAAAACTGCCTACAACGTCGACCACAAGGACCACACTTCACACGTCGCCTAGTTTCGCATATAGAAGGAATACGTTGTTAACTGCCTAAAAACTGCCTACAACGTCGACCACAAGGACAACACTTCACACGTCGCCTAGTTTCGCATATAGAAGGAATACGTTGTTTCTTCTATTTCCCAGCTGAACTTCTCACATATGGAGGTAGTATCTTCAATTGACCATCCTGAATATGTAACATGCTCCAATTTCCTAATGGGTGAACGACGCATTTATAGTTGAAGAGTATTCCGTACTTGAAAAACAATCACTAACATATGAATATTAACTCAAATTTTAATTACAAAAGACAACACAAAGCATGAGTACATGTGATATGATCCAAATCCCATCTCTAACAAGAACACGTACGACTACTCAAGTTCAAAACATGCATGACACCAACATGGCTAACATGAAATTCATCTATATCCTATGAACCAACTTGAAAAGTCGTAAAAATAAGTCACACATAACCATTATGTTAATAAAACCATATAGTAACTAAATAAATTACATGACACATACCGACATAGTTCAAGCAACTATATACTCGTCCCTTAAATGTTCCTCAGCCGAAAGTGTAAGTTTCATTTTCAAAAAACATGTCGTCGTTCTATACTCATAAAACCACCTCAAACACATTTGGTGTATAAAATTCCAACAAACGTATGATAGGAAGTTCACGTGCTTCAACTAAAACATTGTTAATACTTTCAAAGATGTTCGAGGTCAGCATGTTATACTGCTTACTAGGAAAGTAAGCTTGTGCCCATCTAGGAAATCCAATTCCCTCCAAATAAGAACGAACATGTGTAGATATCTTATCCAAACTCCGCATGTGACGCTCAAAGTCAGGCATAAGATAAGCCTTAGCACATGCATAAAAATTGGATCAATGTTATTCAGCAACTTAAACCTAGTCTTTATATTCTGACATAAATGGAACATGCATGCTCCGTGATAAGCATCAGGGAAAACAATACTAATGGCCTTGGAAATACTAGTGTGTCGATTAGAAACAATAACTAAATCAACATCATCTCCAATGCAAGAATGCAACTTACGCTTGAACCATATCCAAGAATCATCATTCTCTGACTCAACTATTGCAGATGTTAACGGTACAATTTGGTTGTTACCATCTAAAAACAAGCAGTTAACAAAATACTCACATACTTCACCTTTAAAAATGTGCCATCAACTGATATCAACGGTCTACAGTGTCTCCACCCATCTACGGATGCAACATTAGACATAAAACAATACTTGAACCTCCCAGCAGAAGTCACAACATAATCGGTAACGGAACCTAAAACAAAACAATAAAAAGTAAAATAATAGTAACTAAACTATATGCCATATTTACTAAGTATAAGTAACTATGTCATACCAGGATTAGTTTCATGCAATGCTGCAAAAAATGAAGGAATGATAGCGTATGATTCTTTAGGAGACCCCAAAACAAAATCCATAACAATTTCTTTCCCCCTCAAAGCTTTATGATAACTAACATGGACACCATGCTTCACACGCATGTGGTCAAAAATCTCTTTTGGATGACTCTTACGTAAGCAACCAGCCTTATATTTTTCCTTTAAACACTCACCGATCATGATCGCACTAGCTTGCATATGATCACTTTGTGTAATATCTATTGAACAAGAATGTTCACTAGTATACTTCCTAACCATCCACAAAACACTATGCCTATACCTCGAAGTACACAAATATCAACAATAAGAGTCATCAACACATATTGCCACAAAACGTTCACCATTAGACTTCTTCATCTTAAATTGAAAGTTATTTTTTAAAGCAACCACTTGAATTACTTTCTTAAACTCTACCTTACTACCAAACAGATCTTCCTCCATAACATGAAAATCAGTTGGAGCATTCTCCACATCAACAGTCTCAATGAAATGACAATCAGATGGTTAATCAACAAGAACATTGCTAGCAGTAGAAACAACTGTGTCGACCCTAGAACAACTAGCATTGGCCATTGTTGAAATTTGTAATTTTTGACCAATCTCAACAACTAATGGACAATAGGCATTTTTTGTAAAAGAAATAAATCATAAAACGTCACTATCATCCTTCAAATCCAACACATTACAAGATGTCGTCCCAACACCAATAACAACCTTCATAACTATATTTTCTCATGTAGCAGACGAACATAATTCACTTGAAACCAAATCTAATAGAAGTCCAAATATTGAATCCTCATCAACAAAAAACTGGTTTTAATTTGTTATCCACATATGTATTGGTATCACACCACCTACCATCATAAAACAAAATAATAGTAACCTTCGACATGCCTAAAAATACAAAGATTCATAAAGTTTAGAAAAATAATAAGATGGTACATAAAATTCATACTGATAGTATATAATTTTTTTACCAGTATATAGTAGCAAGACTCAGAATAATGTTTGTCTAAAAAGAAGCCAGAAAAATACTTCCTAACAATAACATAGAATCACAAAGAAAATACATAGACTCAAATAAAACAATGTACATAATCTAATGAGAACATTCCCTAAAAAAGAGCACAAACTAAAAGAACAAACCAATGTAGAAAAATACATAGAATATAAACAATCAAAGAAGATGAACAGTCACAAATTTTCTACTTAGAAAATATGGAAATAATGAAATTGTAAGAAATTACAATGTAAATCATAATTTTTCTGAACAATATGAAACAAGAAATTGTAAAGAAAAACTTATAATGTGGAAAATCAAGAAATATAACTCACCTCACCGGAGAAGATAAAGCAGAAAAGGCGACGGAAGCAGCTCGCCGGAGAAGAAGAACTACCAGCAGCTCGCCATAAAACAGTAGCAGTTCGCCAAAAATAGAAGGCTTGAATCCAAAAATAATATCAGCTCGAATCCCTCAACTTGAAAATAAAGATTGTTATAATAGGGTTGTTCAGAAATCGTGACTTCTTCCGATGAGGAGTGCGCTACAGTAAGGTTGCCAATTTTGAAAACCCACAGCTCATTTCCATTCTTGTAGCTCGCGATAGAGAAGGGCAAAATAGGGAAATAATAAAATTTTAACTGCTCTAACTTTAACACGTGCAATTTCCGGTCATCCTTGCAATTTAAGAAAAAAAGGGACATTTTGTTAAATACACCCACCAAAAAAGTTGTTATTTAATCATCAGTCATCTTGGACTCGGACCATTCTTTACGTAGATAAGAAAATAGTGCTATACCAAAATAGAGAAATCGGATTTCTCTAATTATACATATGAATAGTAGATTAATTTTACTAGTTCATCAATATGTAGGAGTTTTACCATGAAAAAAGATACTAATTTAACACCGTCGCGCTATGCAACAAGATACAACTTATAAATGCTTTTTTTGTCAAAATAGAGGACTATCATTAAATACAACTTATACATACTTTTGTTAAGAAATATGTTTTAAAATGCCCCCAAAAATTAATCTAGCGATTAGAGAGGTTCATTCTCTTTGAACACATATTTCACATTTCAATTGAAATTAGAAATTCGTCATTGGCTTTTTCATTTGAATTCGTCACCATATATGTCTTTTAGTGATGAAAGAAGAATCCTATCCATACACCACATTGCGATGAATGTGTTTTGCCGTCATATATCACTTACACTGACGAGAGTTTTTACCATATCTAAACATATAGCAACAAAAAAATGATTCCGTCATGAAATATATATAGCAATGAAGATATGACGAAGATGAATATATCCATCGTTAAAGATCTTTAGTGACTGATTTTGAACCTTTAGCAACGAAATGTTCCGTTGCTAAAGGCCATTTTTCTTAAAGTGAAAGATAAAAGGTTAACTGAAGCAAATAAATGTGTTAAGGCATAGGGAATGTGACATAGATAAACCACTTTCATAGTAGTTAGTTAGTAATTGGCTTAAATAAAATTGAAGGAGATAAATGATCATTTCTATTTAATTTAATTTTTTTTATGATTTATCTACATACTACTAAAAATGGGTTTTAATGACGGTAAAATACTGGTTTTTGTGATATGTACCTTAAACCTGTCATAAAAAAATAAGTGCTGAAGCGGTTTTTTACCTAATATGACAACTTTTAAATAATCAGTCATAATATGCTCATATATTATGACAAGTAATTCTAAAATCTGTCAAAATATTTTTTTAATTAGATTATTTTTTACACTCTCATATTACCTTTATTTACAAAAATACCATGTTATAATCTTAATCTCTCTCCCTCAACTCCATCGAGCCTCCTCTCAACTCTCTCTCTCTCTCTCTCTAGCTCAGTGTCGTCGCTCCCTCGATCTCTTTTCATTGCTCTCCATCTCTTTCTCTCTCTGTCCTCTTAGATCTGGTCTTGCGCAATCCCCCACGAAAACAAGTGAGATCAACCAACTCTAAGTTCACGATTTGGTTGTAGATCCGTATTTTGTTTCAAATCTCAGTTTTCTGCGCCTAAAAGGAGGTATTTTATTGCATTGTTTCTTCATTTTTTATTGATTTCCTTTTGATATCTTTGATTGGGACTATTGGTGTTGTGTGATATTCGTTTCTTTTGTTAATAGGTAGATTTGAAGTTTGCCTTATCTCTGTTTTTCTTGCTTATATTCTAGAAATTTGTTTTAGATTCTTTGTTTCAGAATCCTTTTTTCTTGTGTGTAGGATTTGGGATCGATCTGGATGGCTCTCAGTGGGTTTCAGTGACCAGCAATTTGAAAAAAATAGTGGGAAACGAAGACCAATTCTTGATCGTCAGATATTTTTAATTTTGAACCTCTGATTGCTAAAAATTTCAAACCTCTGATTTCGCTACTTCGGATCCTCATCGATACATTGAGAAATGAAGACCAATTCGTGATCCTCAGGTCTTTTTACAACTTCGTTGCTTACTTTTTTGGAACTTGTTGATTAATTTACCTTAACAATTGAATGTGCTACACATATAACGAGCAGCGGTTCTGGTCTTCCAAATTCTGATTGCTGCTGGAAGTGTTGCAGACTGTTCCCTACATAAAACACACGAGGCTAAATTTGAGGATTCAAATACCTTACAAAATGAAGTACTAAGAGATTATCATGGTGCAGCAACTGAAAGGGAAGAAATAGTAGCAATGTCGTGAATGCTTCAATTGTTGAACGTGTTTTAGAGTTCTCCCTTGTAATGTTTGAGGTAATTTGGTAGAGTTCTTATGTTATTAATATCTTCAGTCTACTTTCCTAGTATTGCAATTTGTTGTTTCTCTAATCTTCTTAACTCTATTGTTATTATATTTATTACAGTTATTTTTGGTTATTTGAATCAAAAATGTGTTTTTAGTATTACAAATTTTAAGTAAGTGTCTTCAGATATTATTTATGGCAATGCCAATGCTGCATCTTTGCATTTGGTCAACTTCCTCATTATTTTTTATATGTGATATTGATGTCTATATCTCTAAACTTCTGAGTCTCATTGTGATGGTTGATTCTGATATTTCCTTCAGGAAGATTCTCTTTATCAACATATTTTTTTGGTTTTTGTAATCTAAGTTGAGATTAAAGTATTAAACGTGAAATTAGTTGATATGTGTCGGACCTCATTTTTCCTTCCAATTGGGTTCTTAACTCCCTTGTCGATCATCATTTTATGAATTAATGACAAGTTATTGCTTTCATGGATACATTAGATAGGTAGTAGTGGGTGGTTAGTTATATAACTCTTTGTTGAAGACAGTAGTCCTTTACACCTGCAGGTTCATGTGCCACCATCTTGCATGCTTGATGGTGTTCATTCGTAGCATTTTTTGGGACTGGTGCATCATATATCACTCAGAAAAGCATGGGGCTAATTGTTGTAGGCAAGAATACTACAATATCATCATCTGATGTGATGCTATCATTTACTGCATTTCCAATTGAGATTCCCGGAGAGGTAAATGTTTTTTACGTCATCAATGATCCGAAATTATGGACTATATATTCCACTCAAGTAATCTATCTTCCTCTGCATGTTGTTTTCCTTCACCATGTTCATAACTTTGCCCTAGTGGCTAGTGATCCCTCTACTCTGGTAGTTGTTGGTGCCAAATTGGTTCATGCTGCCGAATTGCTTCTTGGTGGGTTACACATTTACGATTGATTCCAAACTTCTATGCTTGATTAATAATTTGGTTCTAAACCTCATTGGAAAATAAGTGAATATGAATTCCTTCATTGTTATTTGAATTCTTTTTTGTTTCTCCTTTATTGTCCATTTATTACTGTCATTCAAAGTAAATGGATAAATATATTTGAACCAAAAAAGGATGGGGAATACGAGATGGTAGTAGTTGTGCCTGTGTCATTCTTTGTTATTTGAATTCTTTTTTGTTTCTCCTTTATTGTTAATTTATTATTGACATTAGAAGTAAATGGATAAATATATTTGAACCAAAAAATGATGGGGAAGGGTAGTAGCTGTGCCTGTGTCATTCTTATTTAGTTTTTTTTTAACTTTATTATATATTATTCTTTAGTTGACAAAGTTTAGAAGTTAAATGTCATAAATTTATTCTAATGGTTGAAGTTGAATGTGCCCTTGGTTCAGTTATATATTCTATACATGTTGATTAACCGGTTGGAAAATGTACGGTATATCTATATTCATTTGTGTGGCAAAGGTCGAGATTCCGTTCTTGAGTTGTAGTAGAAAAAAAGGATCAACAAAAGACAACAGTTTGTAAGAGGCATCCCTAAATATACGGTTAGTCAAGACCTTGACAAAATCATTTCTGGTGTAAAAGGACCAACTCTATTGATAAATGGAGTCAAAAGGCTGATGCCACTTCTTAGAATTTTGGAAGTTGAATTTTAATTACTTTCAAAGGCCCGAAGTTTGGACTAACTGACAATTGGATCCAGCTATACCATTCGTCTTATCTATTTCATTCTTTTTAACTCTAGTATGGATTTTGCTTGTTAAACCATTCTTTTCCATCCATGGAGAGAAATTTGTATGTTTCATCCATTTTCTCATGTGTCTTGACGGCCTTATTAATAGCTATCCATTTTCTCATGTACCCTGATGGTCTTATTAATAGCTTGGCAAATTCAAAAGGAAAATTCAGCTTGATGATGTTATAATTTCACATGATGGAGCTAATAGGCTTGTTACAATTGAAGAAGGCATCTAGACTCCGAGAGGAACATGAAAGATCATCCAAGTCTTTCTAAAGTAGTATTGGCAAATATGCAGAAGTGAGTGATGTTTACAAAATAATTGAATTGACAGGTTTCAGCAGACATAGTCTTTCTAGTTTCTTATCTGTTATGTGTGAATAATCCAATATACAGTGGCCGTTACTAGTTCTAATTTTTAATTTCTTTAGATTATGGATTCTTCTAATCAATTTGTAGTCGAATGATTAAAATATTATGTTATTTTGTTCACATCACACTTATTTACAGGCCTACGCCAAAACTTTTAATCATGATATTCAAATTTTGAACATTACTTTGAGAAGTTTTCCTACAACTATTCAGTTCTCAAATGATATAATGGGACTTTTCTGGCTTTTGGGTTAAGATATTAATATATGGTATCAAATCACACATCTTTCTAGTGGCTTCCTTTTTCAACAAGTGCTTGTTGCTTCATACTGGCATTTACTTTTTATTTTGTATGGAATATACTGATATTTGCTTGTCTATGACCTTTAAGTGAGTTCATTTTCTTTTTCCAGCCTATGGAGTTATGTTGGGTTTTGATTCGAGAAGTATATAAGATAATACAGATGGGGAATATGCCTATTCGCCAGCCATGTCAAATAATGATGACGCTCTTGCTATTATTTAATATGTGAGCAATAAATTTGTTTACTATTACATGTTTCATGTTTTTTACTCCTTCATTGAAGTTATGTTTGACTTGATAGATGGGGTGACATTTGATTCTTGCCTTGACTATCAATAGTTTATCAGGAAATACTTTCTTTTATTTCTTTTCTTGCAGTTTCCAGATTTAACTGTCCTAAACTATTCTTTAAATTCTCTTTACTTAGCATCTGTTCTTTGAATTTTGTTTAATTAATCTAGAGTTTGTTCGTTATTTTTTGAAATTATTGTCCAAGATGGCTTATTTAAATATATTTAGGATTTCATAGAATCACAGTTTATGGAACTTATCATCTCTTAAGATTTATTGTAGGCTCTTGTAAAGAAAGATCCAATCAGACGATAAGTTTTACGAGTGAAAAGTTGTTTTGCTGGATCAAAGACCGATAATCTATTGGAACAAGGAGATATGGTGATGGCTATTAATAAATAACAAATTACATGCTTTCATGACATTGAAGATGCTTGCCAGGAATTAGATTAACACAATAATAATGATGGAAAGCTTAATGTGACTATTTTTCGGCAGGTAAACTATTGTAGTTTTCTCTCCATTGTTTATATTTTTTCTGTTTTTTTTTGTTCTTGCGATTTGAAGTAGTCTTGAAAATATAATATGTGACGCAAAGTTGTTTGGTTATCATCCAACTTCTCTAAAATAGAAGGAGATGTAAAGAAAATTAGTCTGTGATAGTAATCATATTCCAGGGGGTAGAAATTGATCTGCTTGTGGGGGCTGATGTTAGAGATGGGAATGGCACAACTCGTACAATGAATTGGTGTGGGTGCATTGTTCAAGATTCTCATCCAGCTGTGCGTGCTCTTAGATTTCTTCTTGGAGAATGCCATGGTGTGTTCGTGAATGGATTTCTTCCATTCATTGAATCATTCAATGAGAAGAATTTGTGTAAATTACTATCATAAATATGTTCATAATAAAATTTCTAGTATGATGTTACAGTTTTCCCCTAGTAAAGAGAAGTAAAAAAGTAGGACAAAAAATATAGTGTCTGGGGATGAAGGGTTGTCATGGAAAGGCTGGTTTTTGCCTTTCTGTGATAGTTTTTTTTTAAAATGACCCTTTATGACGGGGATTATCCATCATTATAGGCAGCACCTATAATGACGAGTAATACCCGTCATTAAAGATGTTTTACGGCGCCTATAATGACAGGCGATCCCCGTCATTATAGGCGGAACCTATAATGACGGGCAATAGACGTTATTAAAGGTATTTTTGTGACACATATAATGACTGGTAATCCCCGTCATTAAATGTGTTTTTGTGACACTTTTGATGACGGAGATTCTCTGCCATCAAAAGTATTTTAGCGGCATCTTTTGACGATGATTTTTGGTAAAATGAGTTTTGATGTCAGCCCGATAGATGACAGTTGCATCCCCATCATTAAGGAGTTTTGATTATGAGTTATCACCATCATCTAAGTCTCATTTTGTAGTAGTGGCAACATTCTTATTCCATGTTTCTACTCTAATTTTTTTAGTTATTTTTTCAAATTTAAATATGATAATTTCTTTAAACCCGGGTGGTATGATTATATTTGTTTAATTATATACGAATTTCATATTAAGTGAATGTTTTGTTATTATAAATTTATAAATAATATTTATATTATAATGAAATGTATTAACATTTATTTAGGATCATGTATAATATTGTATTAAGTTTTATTTAAGTTGATGTTAATATTTATTAAGTATAAGATATAATATTTACAATGTTAACGCATGATATGATATTAACGTTTATTTAAGATATGATATAAACACCAATAAATAGATTAACAATCTAATAATATGATATCAACAACTTTTTAGAATGATTTAATAATGAATGGATAGAGTATTAACATCTGATATTGTATTAACATTTATTTAATATAATTATGAACGGTAAATTTGATGGAAGGGAGATGGAACCTAACTTTGGGGAAAAACATGAATGGTAAAATTTATAATTAAATTAAAAAATAAAATAATACGTAACCTCTATAACCACTACTACGAATATAAAATAATTGATGTCATTACTATTTAATCTATTAATTAAATAATATAAAATCTGAAGATACATAGCAAATAAAGGTATTTTAGACAACCCACAAACTATTTTAAATTACACTAGTTAAAAAAGACTATTTATTTACTATACCTTTTTTAGGTTAAATAAATAACTTATCTCTTAGAAAATGGTCTATCCACTAGGGTTCTGTAAGACATATAGTATAACATTATCCAATACAATAATCCATAGTCGTATACTTTAGAAAGATATGCAAACTCAACAACATCATTTTAACAAACACATCAAAACCATCTCATAAAATGGCTTACACTAAAAGCCAACTTGTAAACGTCAATTAATAATAAATCAATTATTTTAAATTAGTTATAATATTCCTTGTTCCATTCAAAGGTGGGGATCATATTTTAAACTAATCACATCTACTTACGCCCATCACAACATAGATTCCCTATGATTTAAAATATGTAATAATATAATCTTGTAAAAAAACATTTATTAAAATTGAGAGGGAATTAAATAATTAATATTTTGGTTAACCACTCAAGATATGTAGTCTTTATTGGTTTCTTAGAAAGAAAACATTAAAGTAATTAACGCACCACGCTTGAAAGAATCATTTATCTCAATGGGCCAAGGCCCATCATTACTCTTGATATGCATAACCCAAAATGAGAACATTAAGAATAGACTATTTTAAAGAAAAAAAATAAAAATAGTCAATGATGCAAGAAAATAAAAAATAACCACCCCAAATCTAAAAAAAAAAACAAATCAGGGCCACAAAACAAACCCCTCGGGCCCAAGTGTAATTAAAACACAATGTTCAGAAAGTATATATTATATATACATACATGTACGAAATATATTTGCTGCATATTTATATACGATATATATTAGCAATTTTAGTGAGTTACATCAAAATATTATTTGGGCGCGTGATTTTTTTTTATTTTAGGACGTGTGCAGTGACTATTTTTTATTTTTTATACTTATGACTATTTTTTATGATTTTTTAACATGACCTATTTGTGATCATTAATATAATAGAACTAGTTTGTTTGGCTCCCTAAAAGAAAATTGGGTTCTACTTCCCACTATAATTGATAATTGAACAATGCCAAACTAATTAGTTTTATTCAGCAAAATAGTTTGCTTGAAAAATTATAGGTATATATTTTTTCAGTGCTTCTTTATTTTACTTTTGTAATACTAAAAATTATAACACTAGCAAAAAAATCATAAAATTTAATCATGATTTCCTAATGAAGAAATAATTAGTGGAAAATTTTTTTTGTTAAAGGGTTGAAAAGATTAATACTTATAAAAGAAGGTAAAATGTATAACTGATGGAGAATGATTGATATATTTACCATAACTTCTTGGCTATAGATGTGAATGCAAGAAATCTATGGTCAAATGACACACATCAAATGGTAAATCAACATCACTAAAATGAGAGAATAATAAGACTAGAGAATTGGAGTTAGAGAATGAGTATCCTTGTGAGACTATGCACCATCTATTTATGATGGATTGCTAGACTATGCAGCACAGAGTTCTAGTCAGATTATAGGTCTATCTCTTAGTAAATCTTATTGAGTTTAATATAAAATGATACTTGTTGAAGCCGAAAATCTTAACAGTAAGAATATATCTGCTCCCTTTTTTGGTTAGGATTCCTCTTGGCCTGGGAATCTGTAAAACATAATCAAAGAACTGAGAGAACGAAGAAAATCAGTGAGTGATTTTCTCGCCTAAGGGCCTCAAATGCCTAAGTCAGAATCCTGGTAGAAATTTGGTAGAGTTTTTAAAAGAGGAGAATAACTTACCTTCTTCTAGAGTAGGTAGGGGTATTCATACCTGAAACCTTGAATGACAAAGTGTGTCCAAGAAGCCTTGATGATGTGGTGGTTTCTCCTTGATATGACGAATTAGAGGTGACATTTAATTCCCTTGTCCCTCGAGCTGGCGTGAAGGGATATATATTAAATGATGATATGCCTATGGTCATGCCAAATGTGGATGGAACGACCGATTGGGAGCTGATCTGACACTTCATTATGAAGATTGGAACCAGTTGGCATTCGAGTCAAATATGAGGATGCCATGTGGAGTATTGCTTTTGGCGAGTAATTATAACGCTAACGCAAGGCCATCCGAGCTCTTTTAGTGGACCTCATTCTTGCCGTTCTTCTTCTGTTCATGTTGGTGCAACCCAAACTACCTAGAAAGTTGTCTGGCAAGGTCAACCTCCTCCATTTGAGGGCTCGGGCCCCCAATACATTTTCCTAGAGTAAACCTCTTTGTGCGGTGTGAATTGTGGTGCCATGTTATTGGTAATCGGGGAATGCCTATAACATTTTCCCATAGTCGAAGATTCAAGGGCTTCTCTTTGCCTGGGTCTGATGACTTCTTTTTCATATTTCTTCTTTACGCTAGCTACATGCAAGGTGACGCTAAGGGCTTCGTTTGTCTCAAGCGATCTTCACTTGTGTTCCAACCTCTTTCTGTCGGATGACCCACGACCAATTGAATCAGCTACTTGGCAGTCAATTAGCGTGATTTCCTTTTGTGCGCGCACGTCTTTGCTTTTTTTAACTTTGCTATCAACTATTCTTTGGGGTGGTGGTAATGATGACATGCAGGCGCGTGAAGGGAATAGTGAGAGTCACGATGCCTGGTTCCATGATGCATCAAATGTCACCTTTATACATTAGTGAGTGACGCTTGATGCCCAAGCTCATTCCATTGGCCTTTGAACGGGTACCTTCTTGACCATTGGATCGACGCAACAGTTCTGATCGTCGAATGGGCCAGGGCCTATAAATAGAGGTTTCCTCATTTCCTTTAACCATTTTACTCCTTGTGAGATACTGAAACCCTTAGCAAAAACTTCCTTCATTCTTCCAAAACCAAAAACTATTCTCTTCACTTTGGGTCATCTCTCCTTTAATGGGCCAGGGCCTATAAATAGAGGTTTATTCTTGCTTTTTCCATTCCCCCAAATTTTCATCGTGTCTATAGGTTCCAGGGGGTTCGTAGACTAGATGGGTTGTGATGATGCGTCGATCGAGGCTAATAAATCCCGTACCAATTCTAGGACCCATGCCGGTCTGAGCGAGGTTACTGATCGATGGGGGGCTAATGAATATCTTTCCTCCTTAGCTAAGGATGACTTGGGCATGATTCAAAAGGTTTATCATATCCTAGACTATATTCATCTACAACTGCATGAGGTGGGTGAGAATATAAGTGTCCCGTGATACGTGGGAACTAGGTTTTATTTGGCCTCACTAGTGTGTGGACCGATGCTTCCCTTACACCCTTTCCTAAGTGATTTTCTAAGAAAGGTATCACTCTAGCCCAGCTTAAACCTAACTCATGGAGGGCTCTATATGGCTGCTGGGTGCTCTAGAGATCTCATCACAACGAGGACCTCACAATGGATGAACTTGACTTTATGTTTTAGTTGAAGCCTCATCCTAAGAGCAAGGTCGGAAGGGTGCCTCCTCATGAACAAGGCTGTACTATATTAGTAGCCATATTGGAGGGGTGAAGGGGATCGTAAGTGGAATCCTGACTTAATATAAGGATTGGAAGGATAGCTGGTTCGTGATCTCCAGGTTTTGGAATGGTCTTCCTAGCGACTCAGAGATGGTGCTCTCGATCCCTCAAATCTTCAAGACTGAGGTGAACTTACGATTCTAGAGGGGGGGAGGTCCGCTTGTCTTTGCTTTGGGCACTAACTATTATTGTTTCCTTTACAGTGATTAGAAAGAGGCCAGAAAGATATCCAACCCACCTCCAGTCCCAGATTTCTTGCCTGATCGAGCTTCTTGTTGAGGCTCGCGCTTTCAACATTCTTGTTAGGTCTGAATCTTTGTTTCAAGTGGGTCTATATTTGGATCCTCCCGAGAACGCAATGACTAATCTTTCCGTCGAGGTCTGCTTAGAGGATTCTAGCTCGGGGTGTTCAAATTTTGAAAGGCTTAAGGTTTTTCTTGATTGCACGAGTTTAATCCTCAATCATTCCCCAACTTTTGTTATTATTATTATTACTTTGTTCTTCGTAACAAGGTTCCGTCTGTGTAGGATTGGGCAGAGACGATCCTTCCTTAAAGAAGCAGAGAAAAAGCTTGATGTCTCAGATGCTTAGAATATGGATGAGCTCCGAGCCAAGAAATTGAGCGCTCGAAAGGGAATATCATCCACACTGCATATCATCCTTCTATTCTTCAGCCTAAGGTGTCTAAGACGATACCACCAGCTCTACCTCTCCCTCCATCATATGCCTTCACTTTGCCAAAGCTCATTTCTTTGCCTCTTCACGAGTGTATTAGGAATTTCCCGGATAACTCTGTCTCTCCTTCTTTAAAACATGGTCCACCGTAGGCCAGCGGTGCTCAAAGATCTTCTAAGAGCTCAGCTCGATCACCCTAACCTCATGTTCTGCCTTGGGTGGTAGTCATTCGAGAGATTGAGAAGTCTTCTCCTCAGGTTCACGGTTCTATCACGCTGGGCTTTGGTCAGAAGGGGTCTCATTCTGGACAAAAGTGTAAGGCCTCGTTGTCTTTAGAGGGGGCCGATCATCCTGACACACAGGCCCTGGATCAGAACGAGGTAGCTAAGGTGTTGGATTGATGGTCCAAGCACGTTGATCTTGAGAAGGGAGTTAGTATTCTCGAGGGGCCCGTGGAAGGACTTTTTGATGGCTTTATGGAGCACACTATTGACTTAAGTTCTAATTCTCATTCATTGCTTCTTTTATTCCTTATGCTTTGTTAGGTTCTTGACTTAATGCCTTTTCACAGATCCTAACCTTTAACGCAGTGATGCTGGCGCATCATGATCGTTGTTGCAGACCAAGGCTAAGGTGATAACCAACTATTATATGTTATAGCGTTCACATGTAAACTTGCATTGTGACTCATCCTTCTTATCACCACATCAAATATAACATTCTTAAGGGTAACAAAGTACAAAGATAATCTCATTTTGTCATATTTTTGTGCAATCTATTTATTTCTTTTTCCTTTAAATATTCCCCTCTATCCAAAAATATTTACCCTCGAAATGAGTAGACCACTCGAGGGTCGATGACATGTCATGGAAATACATATATAAATACTTCAGAAATGACAATACTTCTCTCATGATCAATCAAGAGGAGCTCATTCTGATCGCTGAGTTGACTCAATAAAAATGTTATCGTACTATTTTTATATTTAATTTAAGTTGTGATAGATCCAATCGAATAAAATATTTTTAATGGAACCCACCATAAATTAAATTAAACATTAAATAAAAAATATATAACACATAACATTTTTTATTGAGTTTTATTGCTAAAAAAAGTAGTATCCCTTCAAATACGCGAGTAAAAACCTTATTTGCACTCTAATTACTTAAGTAATTTTTATAGTTATTCACTAAAAGTAAGATTCAAAGTCATGTCAAAGTGCTGAATAAGGCCGACCTCTTAGAATAGCATTTAAAGACTTTTGAGCAATAAATCTCTGGAATTTTTCTAGAATGAAAAATGTCACATTGGGATAGTAAAGATTAATGGATAAGCAAAGCTCGTAAGCAAAGGTGGTTAAAAGGGGGAAGGCGGAAGGGAGGGATCACGTGTAGTTTAAAGTCAAAACCGCAGGGAGGGGTTAAGGTGCCACCTTATAGTTGTCGTCCACGAGGCAGCTGTCATTTCCCATTGGGAATCGGTCTCCTTCTCTCTCCCTCTGTTTCTCACATTTCTTTCCCTGAAATTCCGGGGGCTCCTTTAATTATTTACTTATTTAGCATTCTTCTCTTCACCTGCCCTGCGATTCCCTCAGCTCTTTCTTCGTAAACTTAGTAGGATCCACTTGGCATCCAACCTCCAATCAATGACACTTCCAAGTCCCAAAGTCATAAACCTTGCCAGCAAGCAGACATTTTATTGGCCAGTCAAATGTCCAATGTCCTCAGATTCAAAACATTAAAATCTAGTATCACGTGGGAAAAAAGGATGGGTGGGTGAATATTAAGTTATTACATATACGAAATTTGTAGCATGTCAACATTTTATATTCATACACCTTAAATAATTTACAAATCTAGATTTTAAGTATATATATATAGGTGAAGATCGAATTATGCCTCGTGGAGTAGGCTTTATCCAGCCACATAAATTTTGTCTCCTTTATTCTCTTTTTTTGTTTGTTTGATTTGATGTTGTTATTATTGGATATTTGATGTGATTTTTATGCTTTCTTTTATTTTTTATAGAAAGTGAGACAGTTGCATTTCTGGTTATTTTTGGGCTACTTGTGACAATTTTGGATTTGAATACACACACGGTATGGACACCAAATTTGTTTTGATCATTGGATTATCAAATATGTATTCAATTATCTGGTAACATGTATATATATGCATACTTGTGAATAACTAACTAAACTCCAGTAAGTAATTAGTGTTTACAGAGAAGAAAATAGAGAGTAAACACAAAAATAAACTTGACAGAATATCAGTTTCACTAACTTTGTAATTGATATTCTTTCTGTATTGATATAGAATTCTTTAATGCACTCTTTTAACTATGATTACAAGATTGACCATAATAGAATGAAGAGAGAACAAAACAGTTGAGAGTCAATTATTAAAAATATCAGTTTATCAGTTGATGTCAACTGATATAAGTTAGATATCAGTTGATAGAGCTGAAACTGCTCGAGAGAAGTAGTTTAATCACTATTGATTACAGATTTAGTCAGTCACTATTGTTAACAAGCTTCTCCTTATCAATAATTATGTATGTATGTCTTTGACAAGTAATAGATACCATGTTGGTGTGTTGTCTCTTTGGGTAAGAGAAAAGTTTTTTTTCCTTTGGTCATAGTTGAAAGTATAGAGTGCCTGTATTTTTATGTAGTCCATAAAAACCCAATTATGTCTTGAAAGTAGTAGGCACCTCCCTAACTTAGGGACATATAGATTCTCTGGAGTTATATGTTGATTGTCACATTATCAAAAACATCTTTGTCATATAGTACTTAAAATAATATAATGGAAAGAGAGAAACAAATCATACTTTAGATAAAGGTCAGTATTAATCCAAGTAAATGTTACTAGCTTTTGAAATTTTATTCTTATAATTAAAAAATACTCCTGATAAATTGAATTAGATTTCAAGGCAAATGTAATATCCTATTAGAAAATGTATTTCCAAACAAATACTAAATTATATGTTATTGTTTTGGAGGAAAACCAGCAAATTCTTAAATGGTAATAGAGCATCAGAGGGGGCAGTTTTATAACTTTGATGACATAAAAGACAAACCCACGAGGGCTAACCCTCGGGGCCGTTTGGTTGCGATTATCTGCATGGTAAAGTTCATAGTAAACTTAATTTTTAACATTTTCCTAATATTATTTTAAGTATTCTTATTTGTCATGATAAAATTATTTAATTTAGTTAAATAACAATCTCACGTTATTTTCCCTACCACTTTCTCTAAAAAATCTATTTTACTAAATAACTTTCTCATTTCACTTACCTATCTTATAACACATCTACACATTTTTTAAAATAATTTCTACTTTCTCAAATTTTCATAAAAATATAATTATTTATTTTAATTCTTCTTACTTGATTTTGATATTTTATTTTCTTCAAGACAAGAGACTCACAAAAGTATCATAAAATATCTTGATCCTGGAATCTCGTCAAATCTTGTTCCAGTCATGGTGGAACTAAACCAATCTTGATATCAAATTTTGAGATTTTTTCATCCCTTATGACCCATATCCCAAAAGGCACGTCTCGCAAACTCATCTCGGAGTCATCCCGTGAGATTAAGATATGCATGTTAATTGGAATGAATGATATAAAATATTAAGTTTAAATTAATGATAGACAAAACTTTTCGCATATGCATAATATAAAATTTAAATTATGAAAATACATGTTAATAATATCAAATATTTTTTTAAACTAAAAATTATTTCTTTCCCTAAAATAAATATTATTCATAAACTATCAATATTTAAAAAATATTAAAAGTATAAAAATGAGACTATAACGTGATTGTTTATCACATCTCATTTTTTGTGTGGAGGACTAGACCCATAGGACGAAGTCGTGAATGAGAGAAGATTTCCCTCAATCATCTATATTCAGTTTTAGATTGTTCATGTGCCATAACCAAAATATTTTACTTGTTTCAGCCAGAGCAGAATGAAATTGATAACTGTGATTTACATAACTACTAAAGAAAAATATATGTAACGGGGGAGTTGTTATGTGTTATTAAATATTTTAATGTATTAATATGAATGCAGGTTATTTATATCAGATTTATTTTATACATATAAAATAGGAAAATTATATGTTATAATTAAGATATCGGAGAAAATTTAATCAAACATGACATGAATTATTAAGATTTTCTACCAGTTGTCAGCAGAGAATCTGTATATAATTTTACTATATAATTTTAAACAATTTATCTTTGAATTTATTTGTGTGGTGTAAATAAAGAAATATTTTAGTTTTTGGCGTCGTAAGAGAAAAATAATTGATTTTATTTTATTGGTAAAACTAATAAAATAGTTAATTAATTAGTGCGTAAAATAATATATATAAGACATTATGTGTGTTATAATTTATAAATAATTGTTGACAAGAAATTAAAACTTGATAAAAAAGAAATTATAAATAATAAATAATTTTATTACTTTTATATAATTTATATAATTTTTCCAATAACTTTAACACAAATTTTCAACAACATAAATCAAGTTTTCTACATATGAATCATATTTTTTCAATAACTTTTTCATTTAACTATGTGTTACTAAATATATTTTTTCAATAATTTTTTTATTTAACTATGTGTTACTAAATATATTTTAAAATTTTTTTGATCATTTAAATTTATCACTTAAACTTATCCAATAATTTATTTTTTTTAACATTTTTACTTAACCGCGGTAAAGACCCCTTGTAACCAAGAAAGAGACAAAAAGACAAAGTGAATGAGAGCGAGAGGCCCAAATGGGGAACGAAACACCCTTGACTTATTGATCAGACTAGCCCGATCTGTGCTTGAAAAATCCACCAACTCTACCACCCCACCATATCCTCCATGTCTACATCACACGTAGACGCTAACTCTCTCTCTCTCTCCTATTCTCTCTCTATGGTCAAATGAATTGGCTTTTGGAGGATGCCCTTGTAACACGGGGGCCTAAAGGTTGCAGAATGACTCTGACTTGGCTAACAAAACCTCAGAAATCAATAGCTTCCCCCATTATTCATTGGATCCGACCTTCTCCCCCGCAGGAGATGCCGTGAGCAACTCTTGCTTGTATGGTGCTTTGTCTCATCCATTATATCATCACCCTCAACTTCACCCCGTTTCCCTATTCTACAACTTTCTAGGTAAAGTAATATGCTGCAGAATACTCCTAGGTCTTTTATGATAACGGGAGAGTAACAACATTTATTATTTGAGAATATTAGACAGTCATTACACAAGGATTTATTCAATATTTAAGTTTTTTTATATGTTCTACTAATAGGAGAAAATATATTTTCAAAATTTTTATTTTCATGTCTAGCTGGGAACCATTTATTTCAAATTGAACGCCCTATATCAACAGAACAAGATCACTTCTTATTCGTTCAGAATAGTAGGTGATCCATTTTCATTTCTTGGTATCATTAATATTCAGATCGAGATTCCCTATAGTTAAAGATAATCTTGCAAACAGATCTCACCATTGACATAACTCGAAGCTCTACTGTCCAGTCTGCCATCTTCATCTTCACGAAGCTCGTCTATTAACTTTGCATGTAGGCATTTGAATTTTCCATGCAAAAGTAACAACTCAAATTGGCAAGCTCAGTCAGCATACAACCTATCCACATCATAAAAAATCTTTCTCTCCAACGATTGGCTCTAAAAAAATCTAAGTAACAATAACAGATTGGCCATAGAGGGAATAATTCCATTAGCCAATGATTGGATTCTCTCTAACAGATTTTCCATTATTCTTTTAATACTTTGTATTTGTTTTTAATTCTTTTCTTCTTGGTATATATATACACTGTAAAGTTACTGTAATAATTAATGAGAAAAATCCTTTACAAACCAACAGTGCTTCGTCTTCGTTAATACTCTGTTAGTATCTGTATTTTAAGTTGGTATCAGAGCTTCATGTTCCTTATGTTTCTTTGCAGGTATCTGATATAATTCATCCTACACACTCTAAAGCAGCATCATCTTTCTACTTCTTGTTCAGCCAACTCAGCACAAGTCAACCTCACTCTAGTTCAGGTACTTCTTCTGTTAATCACAATTTCACTCCTCACTATGATGTACCATTAGTCACTATTCCATTCACCTCCACTTCTACCTCATCTGTTGCACATCCTCCATCTCCCTTATCAGTTGAATCCCCCCAGTACTAATTCAACCGATCCATCACATGATTATAAGATCCAAAGCAGGAATAGTCAAACCCAAACTCTGCAATGCCACACTTAGTCCAAACACAAAACCCACATCAGTCTCAGAAGCTCCTAAAGATCCACTTTGAAAAGATGCAATGCAAACATAATTTGATTCTTTAATCCAAAATCAAACCTTGACACTTGTTCCTCCCACTCCTAGCATGCCTCTTGTAAAAAGTAAATGGATTTACAGAGTTAAATTCAATCTTGATGGCTCCATATTCAAACATATAGCAAGATTGGTAGAAAAAGGCTTCCAACAAACCCCTGGTGCGGATTTAAAACCTATAGTTCTATGATAAAACCCTACACAATCAAGATATTTTAACTTTTGATGTTACATTTGGGTGGGATATTCAATAATTAGACATTAACAATGCTTTCTTACATAGAAAACTCTAAGAAACAGTTTTCGTGAAGCAACAAGAAGGCGTTAAAGATCCAACCAAACCTTACTTTGTGTGCAAACTTCAAAATGAACTTTATGGACTTAGCTCCAAGAGCTTAGTTTTACAAGCTGAAAGCTACTATTCTTCAACATGGTTTCAGAAACTCATACTCAGACACATCATTATTTATTAGACACTCCTCCACTGATCTAACCTTGGTCTTAATATATGCTGCTGATATTCTTGTTACAGGTTCCTCTCGTACTCAATGTAAGCAAGTCATTACTCACCTCATCTCCATTTTTGCTTTAAAACTATTAGGTTCTCTCAATTACTTCTTACTTCTTAGGCTTTGAAGCTCAGAAGACCACATTGGCTTACATCTTACTCAAAGTAAGTACATCAATGATCTTATCCAAAGATCAAACATGACTCAATGCAAGAGTAGTCCCACTCCCATCTGTCCATCACAAACTCATCTCTTCAGTCTCTAACTTTTCAGATCCAACTTTTTCCATAAGCATCTTGGGAGCTCTTCATTATCTCACCATGACAAGGTCAGATATTACATTTGTTGTCAAAAAGCTAAACTAGTTCACGGCTTCACCCACCACTGGAAAGCCTGTAAATGGATACTTCATTACCTCAAAGGCACCCCGCACCTTGGCTTACACTTTCATCTAGCTTTTAGACTTAACCTTGAGTGATATTTAGAGGCATATTAGGTAAGCTCCCTATATAATCGAAAATCAACAAGTGGAATGTGTCTTTATCTTGGAGGTAACTTAATTAGTTGGAGCTCTAAGAAACAGTCAGTGGTTGCCAAATCCAGCACTGAATTAGAATACAGGGCTTTTGCCTCAGCACCAACAGATGTAAGCTGGCCTGTTTTCATCTTTTAGGAACTCAAAATTCAACTTGCAGCTGTCCTTGTAATCTGGTGTGATAACTAGAGTGCAACAGCTCTTGCCTCCAGTCTTGTATTCCACTCCAGGACCAAACATATTGAAGTTGACGTACATTTCATTCGTGACAAAGTTCTCTCCAAGCAAATAGATGTTCACCACGTTCCCTCTCAGTCCCAAATTACTGATGTTTTCACCAAAGATTTAGCTCATTCTTCATTCATGCCTCTTCGTGACAAGCTTCATGTGGTTCACACGCCATCATGCTTGAGGGGGGTGTTAAAGATAGTCTTGCAAACAGAAACACACCATTGATAGAACCTGAAGCTCTATTCTCCAATCTTCCATCCTCATCTTCACGGAGCTCGTCTATAAACTCTCCATGCTGGAATTTGAATTTTCCATGCAAAAGTGACAACTCAGATTGGTAAGCTCAGTCAGCATACAACCTATCCACATCATAAAACTTCTTTGTCTCCAATGATTGGCTCTCAAAGAATCTAAAGAACCATAATAGATTTCCATAAGCTTCTCACTGATTGGCCATGGAGGGAATAATTCCGTTGGCCAATGACTGGATTCTCTTTAACAGATCTTGCATGATTCTTTTAATACTTTGTATTTGTTTTTAATTCTCTTCTTCATGGTATATACATATACACTGTAAAGTTACCGTGATAATTAATGAGAAAAATCCTTTGCAAACCAACACTGCTTCATCTTCTTTTATACTTTGTTAGTCTCAATGTTTTTAAGTCCTATCATTTCTAGTTTAGTAATAGGAAAACCATAGTTCAATCTTAACCGTCCAAGTACATCTGGACGGTCCAAATTGAACTCTAAAAAAGAATTTTTTTTTTATTTCTTTTCTTTTTTAGAGTTGAATTTTGTAGTCGGGTCAGATATGGTTCGTATAAATCTAATTGGATAATCAGATGTAGGCCAAATGTCATATGTCATTGGTTTGCAAAATGACACACAAACCAAAATTTGAAATACTCGATCATGGTTATTAGAATAGCCAGATCATAATCTTATGATCTAATAACACCTAAATGATCCAAATCGAATATGAAATTGGAAATGTGTAGGATCATAAGGGGTTAAAACTTTAACCTTTTAATCACTAAATCAGACTTTCTTAATTAAATCATTGTATGACAAAATAATTTATCATACCATCGTCCGTAAACAAGACTCCTTAGTTAAGGTTGATTGTTTCTCATATATGGATTTGTTAAGTTAAGCTTCTAGTAGATCTATATTTATTTGTTGTAAATAATGTCCATATAGTACGAAGTTAGATTCAGTTTCTTAAAAATAAACTTATCTAGTTAATTTTCTTTAGCAGTTATTTTCACATTTGAAATGCCAAGAGCTTTATCATTAACTTTTTAGTATTCTGTACTGCATAAAATTATATAAAACCTCTGTTTCATAACCCTCTTATGAGGGTTAAGGGGTAAGGGGTAAATCAAGGTAAAATATGACCTTACCAATTAAATTAATAAAACAAAGTCGAAGCCTTTTAATTATTTTATTAACCATGATTATTGCGTTATAGCACAACTTGGAAAAAAGAATTAAAGTTGTCTTCTTCTATAAATTTGATTACTTCGCAAATAACTGAGAGCACTAGGCCTCTCTTTTGTGATGCTTCCAAGTAGTTGCTGCCCATGGAGTCTAATTAAACATGTCCTAATTTGTCGTCTTTCATTATAATAATTATAAAGGTTGATCTTATTTAGCTCGAGTAAAGCATAAATAAGGGGGGAGGGGGGTCTACAAGTCTTTAGTCCAACAGCGTCGTATTGGAGCTAAGGAAAATTAAAACAGAAAACTATCGCTGCCACATGGACAGTGGTGATTCAACATGGTAAAGAGTGTAGTTACAGACGTTATCAGCTTCACCATCGAGGTAGAGGATTTTAATGAAGTCTTTCACACAACTGAATCTTGCAGCCTTTCAAGATCTTGAGTTCGCAGAAGTCTAAGAGTACTTAAAGAAAAGCTACTCCTTTTTTATCGTGTTGTGTGTGCTCTATATTATTCTATGAATGTTTGAGAGTGTGAGAGGAAGGAGTGTGGTCCATACTGTGTTCGTGTAATCTCTATGTAATCTATGTGTAATATGTGATCTGGCATAGTACATTGGGGGTTCTTGTTTGAAGCTCTACACTGGATGTAGGCTAGTTATAGCCAAACCAGTATAGTCTTGTACCGCCATCTTCTTCTTTGATGTAGACTAATTTTTTCAAATTAAATAATTTAAAACTAAACAACGTGCGATTATGCATATACGATATTAAACGAGAAGATAATGTTAACGATTTTTCACCTATACTTTGTATCTGAGAATTTCTGAACTGGCGGATTTTCTTCGAGCGTTATTCATGTTTTTCAAGTTTCGGGATCTGAATCACGTACTTGTACCTCAACAATGATTTGTGAATTTCGTCCACCAAAAATCACTTGTTAATTTCATACATATATCTCGTGAGAGTTTTGTGTAGGAATTTGAGTGTGGGCTCTCAAAACGATTGAGGGAAAAATTGAATATTTTTCCTTCATGCTCTCTTTTGGCGGTGATTACTAGGGAGGGGAGAAAACTCTTTTTTTTTCCTGTAACTGATAAGATCAATATCTCTAGCTCTCTCTCTGTAAACAAATTGCTATTAGATACATATAAAATCTAATTTTTGATATTTACAAATATACTCATATATTTTAAATTTTAAAATTCACCCCAATATATTCAAATTGCCGAAAATCAGTATATCTTCACAGTGTTAAAGTTGTATCGAAATTTATCAATCCAATGGATAGATTTAATTTATCATTATCAATCAATTAATTAATTTATATTTACTAATTATCCAATAATTATCTAATAATAAATTAATTAATTTCAATACAAATAATCACACTTAACTAATTAAGTGACGTCACTCATCACATATAGGTATAAGAAATATGTCTTGGCACCAAAACATATTTTGATCGAAATTTACTTCGTTTCTCCATTCTTGATCTCATGAGCTATTTCTGAGACTGAATATACCCACACGAACAAAGCTAATGATTCAAATACCCGATGATTTTATCTTCATAAATTCCCAACCTATTTAATCTGACATCGTACGACTTTACAATAAGTTTGATATCGAATCTCGATTCATTCGCTACTTTTCTGCTAGTGTAAATAAACCCTTTTTATTTTAACGGTCCACAAAATATTTTAAGGTGATATTGTTGCTTTCGCAATCCAATCACGAATTTTCATATCTCTGAATCACATAACTCCAACTTCATTGAATTACAATTCCAACAGTCAAGGTATTGCCCGCCAGTTAGAACTCACACATTTGACATATCAAAGATTGTAAGTAACTAAGTCAAGCTACATATTCACCTCAGGATTAAGATAATTATGAAAATACCATCAGGGTCTGTTTGGTATGGGGTAATGTTTTGTGAGATGCCTGGAAAGTGGGGTGATTTTAACATTCCTTTATTTGGTTTAATTTTTTTTGGAGTGTTTTACATTACCGGAATGTCAAGATACCCTCCATTGAAGGTATCTTGATACCCCTCTAACTCGAGGGGTATATCCATTCCAGGTGTTCTGTTCGCGTCTGCTTTCTCCCTCTTCTTCTCACAAACGAGCAGCGACTCATGTAAGCTCTCGCACGAAGGCTTCTCGTTCTGTTTGCATCTGCCTTCTCCTTCTCTCTCTCCATCTCACTCACGAGCAACGACCCACGGTAAGCTCTCTCTCTCTCTCTCTCTCTCTCTCTCTCCCTCTCTATTTATATATCTCTCTCTGTGCCCTTCTACGTTCTTCCCTTCTCCCCCTTCTCCATATTTGTATTGGCGAAAAACTCGAAGCGATATTTTACAGAGATTCGTGAGAAGCATTCTTCTTCTCCTCTCTGCCTTTTTCTATTTAGACCTAGTTAATTTTTGAAATTAGAATTGATTTCCAATAGATCCAGGGATTGCAACTCGGTGGCTTTAAAAAATGAGGTTTTATTTTTTCATTCCATACGAATAAACTCAATGTTGAGGATTGAGCAATAAATTCATATTGACAGTCGGAAGAAGTTTCTCTTTTAAGTGCTGGAGCTCTAGGAAGATTCTGTATATATTTGGTTTCATATGAAATCACTATAAGTTGGTTGAAGATGTTGCTATATTATAGAAGTTGTAGCTCGATTTTATGAATATGAGGGAGAGGGACTGAGATAAGGGAGAGGTAGAGGCAAGAGAGACTGACTATTAAGGGAGAGGGACTGAGCTGAGGGAGAGCGAAAGGGAGATGCGTGAGGCAATCTGAGCTGAGGGAGAGGGAAAGGTGAGATGCGGTCTGAGCTGAGGGAGAGGGACTGAGTTGAGGGAGAGGCGAGAGGCAGTTTGAGATGAGAGCGAGTGACTGAGCTGAGGGAGAGAGAGATGCGAGAAGAGGATAGATGAATAGGCGAGAGGCAGTCTGAGCTGAGGGAAAAGGACTAAGCTGAGGGAGAGGGAAAGGTATGGCTCGTGACCCGTGAGCTAAGGGACAAGGAGAGGGTCTGTACTGAGGGAGGCTGGAGAGGGAGAGTCGAGAGGCTGAAGGCGAGATGCGAGAAGGAGAAAGAAACGTAGAATTGGATGGGATGGTATATCATTTGATAGACACTGTATCAAGACACTAATTTTACATAGAATGATATTTGCAAACAACTTAGGTTGTTTTGAAAGGACACGAATGGACAGAAGAACATTTACCATTTTATGTCAACTTCTTAAGACAGTTGGTCAATTAAGGGGAGCTAGGAATATGGATGTAGAATAAATTATTGTTATCTTCTTACATATAAGTGCACATGACACCTCTATAACACTTTCATCATTTATAACACTTACATCATTTAACTCACCTCGACATATTATTTTCTTAAATGTATATGACCCTAATGAGTTGTCCCGATAATAGGATATTACTACTTATGTGATGCTGGATATACCAATGGTGAAGGTTTCTTGGCACTATAAAGAGGGCAACGATACCATTTGAATGATTGGATGGAAGGACATCAACCAACTAATCCTGAAGAATTCTTCAACATGAAGCATTCCTCAGTAAGAAATGTTATTGAAAGAGCTTTTGGGTTTTTAAAGGGTCATTGGGCAATACTTAGAGGAAAATCTTATTACCTTGTTAAAATTCAATGTAGGACCGCTACGACATGTTGTCTTCTTCATAATTTGATTTTACGTGAAATGTGTACGGATCCTTCAAAACCTATTTTGATATGTATAGTATAAGTAATGTCGCATGCGATAATTTGCTGGTGTAGTTTTGTTTTTGTTGTGCACATGGACGAAATGTTATGTCATGTATGATGTGCACAAGGGTAAATATTTCGTTGTTGCATTTATGATATGCACAGTAGTGTTTTGTCCATATCTTTTGAGAAGTCACATGTAAATACAGTCAACATATGTGTATGAAAATGTAGTAATTGCATTGAGAATTCATCTTTTACATATTTTATAAAATATATTATGTTTACATGCTTTGATATTAGACTAACTATAAATTGAATTTTACTTATTATCATGATTGAAATTTGGTAGAAATTTATTTTAGTACTATAATATTGATTATTGACTTGAAAATCATGAGTGATTTTCTTATTAGAATTATTATCTTATATTATAAATTTTATACCACATTAATATACTTGGAGCGGTATTGATTCAATTATATGGATAATATTTGATGAAAATCTACACTAGATATCATAATATAATGGTTTGATCGAAAAATTAATGAGTATGTACGAAAAAAAATCCATGGGTAAAATCTACATTTTTGTTATCACTTATGTTTGTCATCTTATTATAAATTAAGTAATTATTATTCATAAGCATTTTTAGTCCAATGGTAAAATTGTAATTTGGCAATAATGTCTAAAACATCCACTTACATATTCTATCAACATAAACAAAGTAATCTAACACTCTCACCATTAAATCAGAACATTCTCAAGTATTATTAAATAAAGTAATGTTAACTTTACAGGCATATACATTCCCACAATCATATTCAAGTAATCTTATTTCTGAAATCATTTACTCACAATCTTATATCAAACGACCCCTTAAGGCAACAATTAGAATTAGGGCTAGGTAAATGCTTTTGGGCTCTAAACTAATTTGTTACCGGTTTATTCAACGTGTTCATAACATGTTTAAGTTAACCGTTTGATTCTCCACTCCCATGCCCTAAGACTGGTATCAATTGGTTCAATCTAATAGTCATAATCAGATTCAATTGTCCAGTCAATCCTAAGACTGCGAATATCATTCTAAACTTTCTATGAAGAGTTCGCCTGGAGACGCCCCTATCTTCCCTCTTCGTTCATTGATGAAAGTTCTAGGACTTGAGTAATTTACAAAAATACTTTAATTTAAAAAAACTTTCAATTTATTCAAAAAAATTCAATAATACTATTGTCTCAGAAATAACTAAATACAAATAAATAGTTATTACATGCTAATTTATGAACATATTCCAACATATTAAAATTTTAATTTTTAATTGACCTAGAACCACATGTTTCAACCACGCACGCACCACAACAACCAACAACTATGATCCTGTTATACTCCCTACCAGACTCTTTCAAAGAAGTCAAAGATGCCATTAAATATGACAGAACAACTTTGTCCCTTGAAGAATGTGTGTCATCTCTGAGATCCAAGGATCTGGAACTCAAAAATGAGAAAAGGGAGTTGGGTGAGAATTTTTACTGATGGGGAAGAAGTGTACAAAGATACACTAATCCAAAAGGGAAGGGAAAGAGTAGAGGGAGGAGTAAGGGAAGATCATAGTTAAGGGGTAAAAAGACAAAGAAGAAGTGCTTCTTTGTAACTAAACAGAGAGGAAAAGGAAATGGATATGAGGACCTTGCTATAGTAACTAAAAATTTTAGTGATGGAGAAGTCTTTGCTGTCACCACTGACAGGAATGATTCAAAGTGGATTTTAGATTTTAAGTATACCTATCGCATGACACCTAGAAGAGAATGGTTTACTAGTTTTGAGAAAACTGAGGGTGGCAAGGTACTCATGGGGAATGATCAAGTATGCAATGTATATGGGATATGGTCTATCTTTGTTAAAATGCATGATGAGATCATATGAACCTTGGAAGAGGTGAGTATGTACCAGATCAAAAGAGGAACTTAGTTTCCCTAGGAGTTTAGATGAAGCTGATACTCTTACAAATCAGAGAATGGCATACTAATGGTCACCAAAGGATCTTTTGTGTAAGGGTGTCAAAAGAAATGGCCTTTATGTAATGCTTGGGAGCACAACTACTAGCGGTGACAGTTGCAAGCAAGGTAGAATTCAGTGAGGTGGAACTGTGGCATAGAAGACTAGGTCAAATGAGTGACAAGTGGATTCAAATTCTCAACAAACAAGGTCTTCTTGGAAAGAACAGACTGCCTAGCATTGACTCCTATGAGCACTGCATCTTGGGAAAGCATCACATACTCAAATTCAACACTTCAAGTTAACATTCATCAAACATTCTGGAATACATACATGCTGATCTATAGGGACCAGCTCCAATTCAAACTCATTTAGGTAACCTACATTTTCTCTCTTTAGTTGATGATTATTCTGGAAGAGTTTGGACTTTTCTGTTAAAAACTGGTAAGTTTAAACAATGGAAAGTGTTGGTTGAAAATCTATCTAATAAGAAACTTAAAAATCTTAGGAATGATAATGGCTTAGAGTTTTTGCAACTCTATCTTTAATAAGTACTGTAGTGAAGAAGGTATTTTAAGACATAGAATAGTTAAACACACCCATCAGCAAAATGGAATTGTTGAAAGGATGAACAGAACCATCTTAGACAAGGTGAGGTGCATGCTTATGAGTTCTGGTTTGAGTAAGAAGTTATAGGATGAAGTTATTACTACAGCAACCTACTTGATTAATAGAAGTCCCTCTAGTGGTATAGAGTTTAGCACACCCATGGAGAGGTGGACTGGAAAGCCCCCTAAGCTTGACCACCTTAGAGTAATTGGTTGTGCAACTTTTGCACACCAAAAGGAAGGTAAGCTAGAACCTAGGAAATCAAGTGTGTTTTTCTTGGCTATACTGAGGGTGTAAGAGGTTATAGATCTTGGGTTAAGGATGTGGGAGGCATTAAGATCATAATAAGTAGGGATGTTAGGTGTAATGACACTGGCATGCCATGCTATAAGAAAGAAATAAGCATTACAGGTACGTGCACTAAAGGAACTCAACACTCTAAAGGGATGAAGCTTGAACTGGAGCCATTCACATCAATTCAAAGCATTGAAACTCAAAGCAAGGACTCAGTTGGATATCAAAACCATCTAGAAGAGAGTGAACATCAGGGACCTACATTTGAATCTAGCAGACCAAAAAACCCCCTAAAGGACTACCAACTTGCAAGAGACAAGGAAAAAAGGCAAGTAAGACCCAACCTCAAGTATTCACATGCTGATTTAATTGCTTTTGCCTTAGTTTCAGGTCAAATGGTAGATGACAAGGAGCGTGGATCAGTCAAAGAAGCTTTGAACAACAAACAGACAAAACAACATGGAGGATGAGATTAGGTCTCTCCATCAGAATCAAACTTGGATTCTGGTCCCAAAGCCTGAGCACAGAAGGTTATATACTGTAAATGAATTTTCAAGGGGAATGAGGGCAACACCCTAGTTGATCCAGTAAGGTTCAAGGTATGCGTTGTTGCAAAAGGCTTCATACGAAATTGATGTATTTATTAACACAGACTTCGTAAACATTTTGTACGAAGCCATATGATTTTATAATATCATCAAAAGTAAGATTTAAAGATCTAGATGCTTGCTTTCATACGTAAATGAATTTAAGCAACTTGGATACATTCTGATCTTTCCCCTTTTGTACTAACCCTTCTGGTTACATCATATAGATTCTTTCTTCAAGAGAGCCAGTCAGAAAAACTGTCTTGACGTCCATTTTTCATATCTCACAGTCTAAATTAGTGGCTATGGAGAAAATGATACTAATGGATTTGAGCATGAGCACATGGTAGAATATCTCTTCATAATCGACTCCATCTCTTTGTGTATAGCCCTTGGCTACTACCCGTGCCTTGAAAGTCTCTACTTTCTCATATGCACCTCTTTTCTTCGTGAAGATCCATTTACATTCAATGGACCTGACATCTTTAGGTGGATCTACAAGTTCCTAGACATATTTGGAATACATAAATTCCACTTTCCTGATTCATGGCATCTTGCCATTTCTCCTTTTCGGATCATCCATTGCTTCTTCATAAGTTAATGGATCATCCTTATCAGTGTTCGATACTAGGACATGTGCCTCAAGTTCGTAGCATACTTGTTTTCTCACAACCCTCCCACTATGACATTGTACTGGGGTTTCCTTTGTAGGAACTATGGTTTCTCTGGTTTGTAGTTTATCAATAGAAATTGAAGGTGGTCTGATCTGTTAAGTCACTAATTCCTCAAGAACTACTTTTCTACGAGGTTTGTAGTTTTCCTTATAGTTATGTTCAAGGAAAGTGGCATTTGTAGGTACAAACACCTTTGATCCTCGTGACTATAAAAATACCCACCTCTAGTCTCTGGAGCATATCCAATGAATCTGTATACTTCAGACCTTGAGTCTAACTTTCTGGTCTTGGGTCTAAGAACGTGAGCTGGACACCCCCATACACAAAAATGATGAAAACTAGGTTTGGATCCATTCCATAACTGTAAAGGCATCTTACAGACTTAGACGATACTACATTCAAAATGTAAATAGCTGTGTGCAGTTCATATCTTCAAAATGTAAGTGACAGTGATGAGTAGCTTAACATCGACGTAACCATATCCAATAAGGTTAAGTTTCTCCTTTGTACAACACCATTTTTGTTGTGGTGTTCTAGGTGCTGTGAGTTGGGATAGGATTTAACAGTCAAACAAATAATCATTGAATTCTAAATCCAAGTATTCACCACATCGATCAGATCGAAGGGTTTTCAATGATTTACCTAATTACTTTTCAACTTCAGCCTTGAAATCTTTAAACTTTCCAAAAGTTCTAGACTTTCTATGCAATATGTAACTATAACCATATCATGAGTAGTCGTCAATGAAAGTGAAAAAATACTCATACCCACCTCTAGCTTGTACATTGATCGGTCCACATACATCACTATATACAAGTTCAAGTGGTTCCACGGCTCTTTGGACCTTTTCAGATAAAGGTCTCTTGGTCATTTTATCCTTTAGGAAGAGTTCCAACTTTTAGTTCTCTCAAAGCACCATGATTTTTTAATCTGTTTAACCTATCTAGATTAATATGTCCCAAACTAAGATGTCAAATATATGTGTTATCATCATTATGAGAAACTCTTTGTCGTTTGTTACTTTTAGGTTTTGCTACTTTAAATAATTCAGAATTATTTAAAGCGCGTTTACTCGGCTTAAACATATACAGTCCAGTTATAACTTTAGCATGATAGATTTCGAATCCACTCTTAAAAATACTAAACTCTTTATTAATTAAAGAAACTTCGAATTACTATTCTTGTAAAAATGAAGGAGAAATCAAATTTCTCAAAAAGCTGGGAATATAATAAAGATTGTTCAAAACTAAATAATTATATCTAAAAGGTAAACGGACAATCCCTAATGCTTTAGCTTACACGAGAACACCATTACAAACTTTCAGAACGACATCGCCATCAGCCTGCTCCTTTGACAAATCAAACATCTACAAAGAGGAACATACATGGTTAGTGGCTCCTGAATCAAGTATCTCAGACGACAAATCATATTCCACTAAGCAAGCTTCAACTACAAGTAAATCATATTTACCTTTCTTTTTCAGCTTAGATAGATACTTGTTACAGTTTCTCTTCCAATGATCTTCAACCCCACAGTGGAAACATTTTCCTTTGGGCTTACTGTCATTCTTGTTCTTCTTGGCTTTTGGTGATGTATTGGCTTTCTTCCCTATCTTGTTCTTACTTTTGACCTTACCATTGATCTTCTTCCTTTTGTTACTTTTAACAGTAGTGAAAGAAGGCTTTTGCTCGACAACTTGCCTCGTCTTCTTTGGTCATTCTAAGGTTGCAAAAGTCTACAGTTCATTCAATAATTGGGCCATGTTAAATTATAACTTTTTCATAACATAGTTAGTCGTGAATGCAGAAAAAGCTAGTGTGGGCGACTCAAGTATAATGCTAACTTGAGTCGCTCATCAATGGTCACCCCATGTACTTCTGCCTCGTGCATTATGTTGATCATGTTCAAAACATGTTCTCGCACAGAAGTACAATTTCTCATCTTAGTCATCATATAGCTCTAGTGATCTTATGAAGACTTTGATCAGACTGTTACCCAAACATCGCCTGTAGAGATTCCATATTCTCAGAGTCAGTTCCCATGTTTTCACGATTGGTTCTCAGAACATCATTCATGATTACAAGCATATAGCACTTCACCTTGTTGTTTGATATGATCCAAGCATCATATTTGTCCCTAAGATTCTTAGGGGAAATAGCAGTGGGCTCCTCAAGACATTCCTCAGTAAGAACGAATTTATGGTTCTCACAAATCAGCGTTAAGTTCATATTTGATTTCCAACATATGAAATTATCAACATCAATTTTTCATGAACGTGTAAAGCTGTAAAAGGGTTGCCCATAGTAGATATAATAATGATAACTAAAATTTAAAACATATAAGATTCAATATAATTGATAAATATCAAGAATTCAAAAAGTAAACTTGATACATGAATACAACATAATAAACACACAAATTTAACATTTATTGATCACGATAAAACAATTCGACGATTAATGTGTTGCCTTAGGGTCAGTTAGATTAAACTTAGACTTTCTATGAGACATTCTCATCCTTATTAATTAAAACTTAAAATATCTTATATTTTATCTTTTAACAATAATGTATCGCTTATTCGGTCAAGTCACAACTATCCACATGAAAGTTTAATTGTAACTTTTTGAGTGTAACCCATCATTTCAGATTTAATGACTTCATTTAGAATATGTCACCTTAGGGTCGGTCAAAACTAAACTACATCACTTCCTCCTATCTTCTTAAGAAGTCCAACCTTGGTATGAGTACAACTCGAAACCTTCTTTATGGGGATGAAAACAAAGTCATCTCGAGACTCTCACTACACCTCACGATGTTGTACTGTTGATGAAGACCATATGTTATATTGACATGTCAACCTTCTCTCACTCATTTATTTCAGGATTATGTGTTTCCATTTAGACTAATCAATTGATTCCAAATTAATCACAGGTTAAAATAATAACCATATGAATATTTAATAATCCGTTATATCAATTTCATTGGTCTAAGCTTATTTAACTTTCTAAAGAACCTAAGTCATAATTAGGTGAACATAGATTAACTAATTAATTATATTCATCAAACTTTAATAAAACTCTTTTACTAAAGTCGGTTATCCTAAATGTTACTATATCCCTTAATGTGGTGTCATTATCAAGTTTTAACTAATTACAACCTAGCAGTTTACATGCAATTGATTTCATAAAACAATACATATAAACATCTTAGGACAATCCTAATAAATCATGTTTTTACTGATGAGATGCATGATCAAATGAAATTGTGTGGAATTTTCATGTATGACATGTGAGCGATTAATGTATGGACATGTTATCAAACATAATAATTAAATAACTTTAATAAGAAAAAACTATTTTTCTTAATAAAAATTAATTTCTATAATTATCCATTTAAAATAGTTGACTTTGACTTGATCAAATACAATTTTATTTTATTTGATCAAACTTGGATCAAACCCAATCAACCTATTAATTTCTAATTTTTATAAAATTAAAAATTAATTTTAAAATTACGTTAATTCTAAAATTAAAATAAATAATAGATAGTGATAGGGTTATCTATAGTGATAAGGTTAGTTGCTATCAGAGTTTGTGTGAAACTTCCCCAAATGTCACAACTGTTGCCAACGACCACCATCATCGTCAGACACACTGCCAGCCATCGCCTTCTACTATTGGCTGCCGTTGATCTCTAATCGCCGACGCCAGTGTCAATTTTTGAGTGACAACACCAGAATATTATATTCCAGCGACATTGTCAGTTTTCAAAAATCGACGACACCAGTGCCGGAAATCCAATTTTCGGTGCCGACGCCTGAATTCAAAAGACCTAACCATCCATTTATACATATATCATATTATATAAATAATGTAAGAAAAGCCACACATAATTTAACAAATAAATATATAAAGATTGCTTTGATACCAAATGTTGGAAAACGCGACGCAGAAGCAGCAGAGGTGTTTAAAAAATTTAATAAAAATTAATCTTTTTCGATAAAAAAAAAACAAGTGCGACGCAATGATTTTCAAAAATAAAAAATTTTATTGAAAACTCTTTTAAATCATGTGCCATTATATATTTATACATTAAATCTACAACAAAAAGGTCAGAAATCATGTACCTCTTGTAGTCTACATCAAGCGTCCTTGCAAAACTGATCGATCTTCGGTTCCATGAAACCCTTCCAACGATCACTAGACTCCGATATCCATACCAAGATCTTCAAAATCAATCATCAACGCACTAGGACATTTCTAGGCACGTAGAATATTACAAGACACTTTTTATGTCTCTAGATGTACTCAACACATGAGATCTAGAGATTTACTGAGAATGACTTTAGTGAGACGATTCTCGTATTCTCAATTCAATATTGGATTGAAGAACAAATGAACTGATCTATCTCTCTAGGCCATTAGAATAATATATGTACCTATTCTAGATAATGATGTATCCAATATTTAGGGATAATTAAAAAATAAAAAAATAATTAAGATCCCCTATATAAGGTTGCACAACTGCAGTTCCACACTGCACTGCAGTTGGCGTTAAGCATCACAATGCCTCACAACACTGTGTGCTACGCCACCCAGCAGTGTCGTGTGGCACTGCAGTGTTACATACCTACGGCTTTGATCTATGATTCTCAATCATTGATTGACACGTGGTAATTAATGTAAATTAAATATTTATTTTAATCAGAAAAATCTAGATATTAGTTAATTAAAAATTAACATATCTGATTATCCCTATCAACTAAATTATATGTTATTTCAAAAATAACAAATTTAGTTGATTCAAATTATTATCTAATTTCATAAATTAGATATTCTATCTCACTTATTGATAATTAAAAAAATAATTGAATATATATATATATATATAATTTCTGAAAATTTTTTATATATATATAATTCAATTAATTAATTAATCATTCTTAATTATCTCATAATTATGTACTTTCCTGAGAAATAAAATTCATTTGCAAGTTAGTCATTTTCTCAAGTCTTAAAATATTCACACCATAGGCTGCGCAGTATAGAGTTGGTTTGGGGACCATGAACCTATAATCTTAAGTTCCAATAAACCAGATTATTTATTGAACTCTTTAATTAAATAATCATATTTATTAATTCGATGATTACTCCACTATAAATATGAAATTGAACTCTTAGTGATTATCGAATGTATTACCGTGTATACATATGTAGTCCACTGATATAATCATTTCATATAGTTATATGCTCCAATTATTGGTTCGCAAATTAGAGCTGGTCAAAATTACTATTCTACTATTATAAATACCTCACAATCCTTAAGTACCATTAATCCACTAGTTAATGATAAATTTATAATCTTATTATATTAAGCTCAATAACCACTCAGTTACAGAATTAACACTTAAGTGAACCAATATATGATATGTTAAAAAGGCTTGGATTCTAAATCTTTTTAGATCATGTTTCCAGTCATCCACATCATTGAATCTCTAAATAAAATTTACTAGCTTATTTTACAAACAAACATTAACGAGTGAATCAAAAGATCTAGTAGACATGCATATGAGTTTATGACTACTTAGGATTCAGACTGATCTACATATGATCATCAAATTGTCATGTATTAAATCTTTATTATAAAGAGCACGTTGATAAATATATCAATTTACATCGATCCAGTCATTATATAAAGTGCATTCACTAAGATATCCATACACACTAATGATCCAAATTTAGATCACATGCATTCATAATACTTAGTAAACTATACTAGCAACCGTTAATTAAAGTTTTCATACTTTAGTTGCTGATAATTTTATTCATTATCTATGATTTTAATACTCTCGTACTAATACAAGATAATAATCTCATTAATGAATATGGAATTTTTAGGTATTTATATAAATTGTTAAACAACAATTTAAAAGAAAAATGAAATCTTCTTTAAATTTTATATCCAAATGTCACTACACATGCTTTGAGGGCATAACCCCCAACAGTAAGTTAGTAATTGGCCTAAATAAAATTGAAGTAGATAAATGACCATTTCTATTTAATTTAATTTTAAATTTTTATGATTTGTCTACAAACCCTTATTCCATATTTCTATTTAGATTTTTAATTATTTTTTAAAATTTAAATATGGTAACTTCCTTAAACTTGGATGGTTATGATAATATTTGTTTAATTAAATACAAATTTCATATTAAGTGAACGTTTTATTTGTATAAAAACTTATAAATAATATGTATATTATAATGAAACTTAAACAGTATATTAACAATAATATAATATGTATTAACTTTTATTTACGATCATGTATAATATTGTATTAACATTTATTTAAGATGATATTAATGTTTATTCAGTATATGATATAATATTTATAATGTTAATGTATAATATGATATTAACGTTTATTCAAAATATGATATAAACGCTAACAAATACATTAACAATCCAATAATATGATATTTATAATTTTTTAGAATTATTTAATATTGAATGAATAGAGTATTAATATTAAATGACATTGTATTAATATTTATTTAAGATCAGAACTACTTCTAATATTGTATACTTTTATTCAGTACAATTATGAACAGTAAAATTTGATGGAAGGGTGACTGAACCTAAGTTTGGGATAAAATATGAATAGTAAAATTTATATTAAATTAAAAAAATAAAATTATCCGTAACCTCTATAATTACTCCCAAGAATATTGAATAATTGATGTTATTACTATTTAATTTATTAATTAAATAATACAAAATCTGAAGGTATATTGAAAATAATGGTATTTACAACCCACAAACTATTTAAATTATACTAGTTAAAAAATACTATTTATCTACAATACATTTTTTAGTCTAATTAATAACTTATCTCTTAGAAAATTGTCAATCCACTAGGATTCCTATAAGGCATATAGTATAACTCTGTTTGATACAATAATTTATAGCCGTACACTTAGGAAAGATTTATAAACTCACTAGCACCATTTTGACAAAAACATCAAAACCATCTCGTAAAATGGTTTACACTAAAAGTCAACTTGTAAACACCAATAAATAATAAATCAATAGTTTCAAATTAGTTGTAATGTTCTTTGTTCCATTCAAAGGTGTGGCCATATTTTAAACTACTAACATTTACTCATGCCTATCACAACATAGATTCTTTGTGATTTAAAATATCTAATATTATAATGTTGTACAAAAAAAATATTTATTAAAATTTAGAGGAAATTACATAATGAATATTTTGGTTAACCACTCAACATATATAGTCTTTATAAGTTTATTAAAAATAAAAAATTAAAGTAATTAACGCACCATACTTGAAATGATCCTTTATCTCAATGGGCCAAAGTCCATCATTACTCTTGATATGCATAACCCAAAGGGAGAGCATAAAAAATATACTACTTCAAAGAAAAAAAATAAAAAAAATAGATAAGGATGAAAGAAAAATAAAAAATAATCACCCCAAATCTTAAAAAAAAAATTGGCTCGACAAAACAAACCCCTGCGCCCAAACAAAATTAAGTGCAATGTTCAGAAAGTGTATATATATGCTGAATATTTATATATAAGGTATAAATTTTATCGTTAATTGGCGTCAAGAAACAATCTTCAAGGGTAGTGTCAAAAAAATATTTAGGCGCGCGATTTTTTAGGATGTGTTCAATGGCTATTTTTTAGTTTTTATACTTGTGGCTATTTTTTATGATTTTTTAATATGGTCTATTTGTGATTACTACTATAACCGAACTAGTTTGTTCGGTTCCCTAAAGAGAAAATTAAATGTTGCTATGCCCCTAGTCATGCCAAATGTGGATGAAATGACCTATTAAGGGTTGTTCTGACACTTCATTATGACGATTAAAGACGGCCGACGTTCGAGTCAAATATGGGGATGCCACGTGGAGTATCTCTTTAGGCGAGTAATGATAATGCTAATGCAGGGCCAGCCGAGCTCTTTCAGCGGACCTCATTCTTGTCGTTCTTCTTCTGCCTAGGTCAGGCAGCTCGAACTACCTGAAAACTAGCCTCGCTAGGTCAGCCTCCTCCCTTTGGGGGCTTAGGCCCCCAATGCCTTTTCCTGGCATAAACCTCTTTGCACAGTGTCACACTTGGTGCCATGTTACTGGTAGTCGGGGAATGCCCATTACAGTTGCCCCTAGTCGAAGATTTGGGGGAGGGGGGGTTCTGTCCACCCGGGTCTGAAGGGCTTCGTTTGTCTTGAGCGATCTTCACTTGTGTTCGAACATCTTTCTATCGGATGACCCACAATCAATTGAATCAGCTACTTGGCAGTCCATTGACGTGATTTCCCTTTGTGCGCGCATGTCTTTGCCTTTTTTAAACTTTTCAATCAGCTATTCTTTGGGTGGTGGTAATGATGACATGTGAGCGAGTGAAGGGAAGAGCAACTGTCATGATGTCTGGCCCCTTGATGCGTCAGTTGTGACCTTTATAAATTCTTGAGCGACGCTTGAGTGCCCAAGCTTACTCCATTGGCCCTCGAATGGGTACCTTCTTAGCCGTTAGATCGATACAACAATTCTGATCGTCGAATAGTCCATGGCCTATAAATAGGTGGTTTCCTCCTTTCCTTCAACCATTTTACTCCAGATGATATACTGAAACCTTTAAAAAACTTCATTTTTCCAAAACCAGAAACTCTTCTATTCACTTTGGGTCATCCCTCCTTTAATTTCTTCTACTTTTCCTACCCTTTTGGTTTCTCTCAAGGTTTCACCGTGAATTCTGTTAGTTTAAGCATGCATTCTCCCGTTCCATTGTCTTGGATGATTTCTTTAAGGTTGCCTGTTCTTGTTCCGACGCTCACTCCTTGGCACCGTCGTTTTGTTGTGGTAAGTTGCTCTTCCTTCGCCTTGGTTTATTATTCTTGCCTTTTGCATTTCCTACGAATTTCCATCGTGTCTAAGAGTTCTAGGCTGTTCGTAGACTGGATGGGTTGTGTTGATGCGATGACCGAGGCCACTAAATCCTATAGTAAATCTAGGACCCATACCGGTCTGAGCGAGGTTACTAACCGATGATGGGCTGGCAAATTTCTTTCCTCCTTGACTAAGGATGACTTGGGCTTGATTCATAAGGGTTATCATATGCCAGAATATATTTAGCTACGGCTGTAGGAGGTGGGTGAGAAGATAAGTCCCCCGAGGTACGGAGGAACTTGGTTGTATTTGACCTCACTAGAGTGTAGACTAAGGCTTCCCTTACACCCTTTCTTGATTGGTTTTCTACAAGGGGGTTTGGCCCAACTTCAGCCTAACTCATGGAGAGCTCTGGTCAGCATCTTGGTGCTCTAGAGATTGCATCACGACGTGGACCTCACAATGGACGAACTTAACTTTATGTTTAAGTTAAAGCCTCATCCTAAGAGCATGGTCGGAGAAGTACCTCCTCACGACCAGGGCTGGTACTATAATAGTAGCCATATTGGAGGGGTGAATGGAATCCTAAGTGGAATCCTAACCTGGTATAAGGATTGGAAGGATAGCTGGTTCGTGCTCTCCAGGTTCTAGAATGGTCTTCCTGATGACTCACAGCTAGTGCTCCTGATCCCTCGGATCTTCAGAATCGTAGGTGAACTTTCGATTCTAGTGGGGGGGAGGTCTGCTTGTCTTTGCTTTGGGCACTAATTTATAGTGATTAGGAAGATGCTAGAAGGATTTCCAACCCACCTTCAGTCTCAGATTTCTTCCCTGATTGAGCTTCTTGTTAACGCTCGTGCATTCAACATCCTTGTTAGACCTGAATCTTTGTTCAAGCAGGTTTGTATTTGAATCCTCCAAATGACACTACAACCGATCTTTCTGTTGAGGTTTACGAAAGGGCTTGTAGGTTTTTTTGATCGTACGATTTTGGTCCTCAATCATTCCCCTACGTTCGTTGTTATTACTATTACTTTTTCCTTCATAACATGATTATGTCTGTGTAGGATTGGCTAGAGACAATCCTTACTCGAAGAATCAGAGAAAAGAGCTTCTCAAAGGTTCAGAAGATGGAGGAGCTCTAAGCCAAGAAACTGGAGCTCTCAAAAGGGAAGATCGTCCTCTCTACATCTCATCCTTCCATTCTTCAGCCTAATGTGTCGGAGACGTTACCACCAGCTCAACCTCTCCCTCCATTCTATACCTTCACTTTGACAAAGCCCATTTCTTTACATCTTCCCGAGTTCGTTAGGAATTTCCCAGGTAAGTCCGTCCCTCCATCGTCAAGGAAGGGACCACCGTAGGCCAGTGGTGCTCAAAGAGCTTATAAGAGTACAACTCGATCACCCCCATCCTCATGTTTTACTTTGGGTGGTAGTCATTCGAGAGATTGAGAAATATTCTCCTTAGGTTCGTGGTTCTGTCTCGTTAGGTTTTGGCCAGTAGGGGTCTCATTCCAGCTAAAAGCGTAAGGCCCCGATGTCTTTAGAAGGGGCCGATCAGCCTGGCACCAAGGCGTGGGCTTAAAATGAGCCAGAAACCATAGTTCTATGGTTTCTAGGGTGTTGTATTGGTGGTCCAAGCATATTGATCTCAAGCATATTGATCTTAGAAAGGGAGTCAGTGCTCTCGAAAGGCCCGCATCGCGGCTTTCTAATGGCTTTATGGAGCGCATTCTTAATGTAAGTACTAATCATTGTTCATCACTTCTTTTATTCTTTATGCTTCATCAAGTTCTTGATTTGATGCCTTTTTGCAGATCCTGGCCTTTAGCGCAACGATATTGGCCTATCTTGATCGTTGCTGTGGACCAAGTGCTAGAGGTTACTCGGGCTTCTTGTCGATGCTGGCGTATCTTAATCCTCGACCTCAAAATTGCATTGACTTTAAGTGACTGAAACTTTACTATTGCTGAGTTCTAGCTTGTTCCGAATGGAATTTTGATCTTTCATCATTCTTGCTTTATGAATGCTTCAAGCAATAACGCATCTTTACTTAGGTTGTGGAATTACCTTTAGTATTTCCTGGTGGGTTACCCCCTTTGAAGAAAATTAGGTCGTAAAGTCCTTTCATAGCCTTAGGAAGTTGTTTGGGTGTTACCCCTGATGGTAGGTATGTTTGGGTGAGCCTGCTTCAAACCTCTCGATTTGGTGGTCTACGGCGTCGACCAGGCTATTTTCTTGTGTTGGCGTTTAGCCAGGTACTCCTGCTTTGGTCGAAATTCTTCTCTTGTTAGGCGAGCTAGAGAGCGAGCGAGACTTCCCTCTTCCTTTAATATCTAGTCGGACACCTCTTTGAAGGCTAGTGTTTTTTCCCGTCTAGTGAACTAGAATGCAAGTCATAGATCATTTATTCCTTTTGGAGTCTAGCCAGGAATTTTTGCTTGGGGTAGTGCATTTTCCTGTCCGATGAGCTAGAATGCAAGCCAAAGAACATTTATTTTGTGGAGTCTAGTCAGGCATTTCTGCTCTGACTAGAGCTTATTTTCCCATCTAATGAGTTAAAACGCAAGCCAGACATTAATTTTTTCCTTGTAGAGTATAGCCAAGCATTTCTTATCTGACTAGAGCTTATTTTTCCTTTTGATAAGCTAGAATATAAGCTAGACATCACTTTTTCCTTGTAGAGTCTAGCACGACATTTTTGCTCTAACTAGAGCTCATTTTGTCGTCTGGCGAGCTAGAATGTAAGCCAGACATAATTTGTTCCCTTGTGAGTCTAGCCAAGTATTTGTACTTTGATTAGAGCTCACCTTGATGTTTGACGAGCTATAATGCAAGCCAAATATCACCTTCTTCCTTGTGGAGTCTAGCAAGACATTTCTGCTCTAACTAGAACTCATTTTCCTTTATGGTGAGCTAGAATGCAAGCCAGACATTCATTTTTTTTATCATTTTGGAGTCTAGCTAGACATTTCTACTGTGACTAGAGCTCATTTTCTCGTCTGACGAGCTAAAATGTAAGTAAGACATCAATTTTTTTTCTAGATCTTGCATTTGGAAATGCGGCGCTCGCACAGCAGATGCGTGGTGACTTTTAAAAATTTATTTCTTTTATTTTTCGATAAAAGAAATAAGTGCGATGCAATGGTTTAAGAAAATGTTTTTGAAAATACTTTTCAATCAGAATTCAATATATATTTATATATTAAATCAAAGACATACATGAATAGAAATCATATACCTCTTGTAGCCTACATCAAACATTCACACAAATCAACGATCATGCGTTCCCATGCAATGGATTTTGAGATCCACACCAAGATCTTCCAAGTCAATCCTTAAATGTACTAGGACATGTGTGAGATTGTAGAATAATTCAAAGATATTTTTTTTGTCTCTAGATGTACTCAACACATGAGATCTAGAGATTTACTAAGAATAATTAATTTAGTGAGATAATCCTCTGAGAGAATACAATGCTTATTCTCACATAACTTTTTTATTAACTTTTTAATCACAGAGAAAGATCACCAGGATATCAAATGTGTTTTTCACTCACAATATGCACTGAGGCCAATATAATGTATATATATTCTAGATAATGACATATAATATTTTTAGACATAAACTAAAAATAATATTTAATTTTAAAATTACCATTACAGTAGGACCACTGTAATTTGTGCACAACTATAGTACGACACGACACTGTAGTTATCGTGAGCTATCACAGTGCCACACGACACTATGTGCTATGTTACTACTGTAGTGTCGTGTGGCACTACAATATAGCACGCCCACTACTGTAGTGCCACGTGGCACTATAGTAGTTCATGTCAATATCTGATTCTCAATCATTGATTGACACGTGTCAATTACTACAAATTAAATATTTATTTTAATCAGATAAATATCTAGATATCAGTTAATTCAAAATTAACATATCTGATTATCCATATCAAGTAAATTATTTGTTATTTCACAAATAACAGATATAGTTGATTCAGATTATTATCTAATAATATTTTAACATGCTCTAATTTCACAAATTAGATATATTGTCTCACTTATCGATAAATTAGAAAATTAATCGATATAATTATTTATATATAATTTCTGAAAATTAATATAAATTATTTAATTAATTAATTCTTCATTAGTTAATCACACATAATTATCTTATAATTATGTACTTGCCCTAGAATAAAAATTTCTTTTATAAGTCAATCATTTTCTCATGTCCTGAAATATTCATACTCTAGACTACATAGTATAGATGTGACTTGGGGACCATGGACTCATAATCATAAGATCTAATAAACTATATTATTAATTAAATAATCTTATTTGTTAATTTCATTATTACTCCATTATAAATATAGAATTGCACTCTTAGACATCATAGAATGTATTTACAGAGTATTCTTATGTAGACTATCGATATAATCATTTCACGTAGTTCTGTCCTCTAATAATTGATTCATAAATCAGAGCTGGTCAAAATTATCGTTTTACCCTTCTAATTACCACTTGATCTTTAATACCATTAATTCACTAGTGAATGACTAATTTATAATCGTATTATAAATTTAAGCTCAATAACCATTCAGTTCTAGAACTAAAACTTAAAGGAACCAATATAAAATCCGTTAGAAAAGCTTGGATTTTAAATCTTATAAAATCATGTTCTCCGTCATCCATATCACTGAATCTCCAAAACAAAAGTTACTAGCCTGTTTTACAAACAAACCTTAACGAGTGAATCAAAAGATCTAGTAGACATGTATATTTGTTCATGACTACTCGGGATTCAGACTGATCAACATATGATCATCAGATTGATGTGTATTAATCTTTTTGAGATATGATATGTTAATAAAGATATTAATTCACATCGGTCCTTTCATATATAATATTATTATATAAAATACCTTCACTAAGATGTCTATCTACATCAATGATCCGGATCTAGATCACACGCACTCATAATGCTTAGTGAATCATACTTGCAACCATTTTCTATGCTCTTAATCTTATCATACTAATACAAGATCATAGTCTCATTAATGAATATGAAATTTTCAAATATTTATATAAATTATTCAATAATAATTTAAAAGAACAATTATAAGACAAATGTAATTCTATTAAATTTCATAATATAATGTCAATACACATGATTTGAGGATATAACCCCTAACATTTGCTTCGTGGCAGAATTGGACTTTATTGATAATTGTCGCTCGATTACAAGACTTCCTTCTATTTCCCTTACTTTGTTACCTGAGGGGTCAAGTAACTGTTGTGATCAGTTCCTTCATTGCGGTGGACTCCTTCCACTTGAGGGTTGTTGCATAAAACTCCCCCAACGTGTTATGCTCCCCTCTTACCAGCCCCACACCCACGGGGGTAGGAAACTTCATGATCCATGGTACGTGGAGGATACAGCTTTGAATTTATAGATCGTTGCTCTTCCAAGGATGACATTGTACACCTCACTGCATCTTACCAATGTAAACTCGACCAGCATGGTGGCAAGCCGCGGGGTTGTGCCCAGGGTCATGGGATAATCTTAGTTGAGGTGTTTAGAGTCAAGTCCCATCTGCAAGAAATCAGAGTAGTTGAGGATGTCAGTCGAGCTTCCATAATCTATTAGGGTCCGCCAAACCTAGATGTTGGCAATTAGATAGGAACTGACTAGCGCTGGTGGATCTCGTATGCCTCTTCCTCGGTGAACTCGATCGCCTCATCTGCCTTGATTTGGGGTGGCCGAGGGAGGACACTGAAAACCACCAGGTTTCCTGCCTCCTGAGCTGCCGGCTTTTTTTTTTCGATTGGAGCCTGACGTGCTAGGTCCATCGAATATCATCTTGATTTCTCACATAGTATTGTGTGGTCGGTTTGTCTTTTGCTCTGGTTGCCTCTCAATCCTTTGCTCCTGTCTAAAGGTGCTGTCGTCACCATGGTTCCTATGATTGGGCACGACCTCCTTAAGGCACCCCGCGAAACATGCACTGTAATAAGTCACTATAATCTTACTTACTAGTTTTTTCTAAATGAATTTTACTAGATTTTAGGATTATGGTTACGTTTAATCATATTGTTTCTTGACTAATTATCTAGTATGTGCTTATTTCCACTTTCTTTTAGGCTACCTCCAAATTGGAATTCACTTTAATTAGACTACTATATATGGTTCTTCTTTATATAATTAGATTTGTGTGGAAGATTATTCCTTCCGTAATCTTACTAATACATCACCCTCTAGTATGTTTAAATTTTTAATATAATTGTATATATTATGAGGAAAACTTTGAGAAGTTGAATTTTAAATAGGGACCTACCATTAGTAGGATAAGAAACTTGATCCCATTTTCCATAGTTGCCTTTTTCGGACAAACAACCATTTTCCTTTAAGGTTTTCTTTTCCATATTTCCTGAATTTTAAATTCATAGAAGAAATTCCCTTGACATGATAAAAGAGATTTACTCATGCCAATTTCCTTGTGGGAAATGCCTAATAACAGCAAGCATTGATTTCCCATTAAATTCTCTTATTAATTTTTATTTGAATAATGAAAACCGTTTTACATATAGCAGCTCTATTTATATTACATTCTGCGAAAATTGACCTTGCTGGTCAAAGGCATAAAAAGGAAGGCTCTTCTTTCTTTCTCGTTTACTCTATTCACCCTCCCTGCTTACTCTTGGATCCCAGACAGAGACGCATTGTGCCACCTCGATCCTTAAATCTTGAATTCTAATACTGACTCGTAAGTATTTGATTGCTTCTTAGTGTTAGTTTTCTTTTGAATATTTCCACATGAATAATCTAGAATGAGTCCTCAAAACCATATGTAGAACTAGATTTGTAAAATCAGTAATGTTGTGTGGTGCATAGAAGGCAGTATGTATTTCTTATTTAGATTTGTAAAATCAGTTGCTTTCTTGCATACACAGAATCGTACAAGGTTCAGTGAATTGGTTAATCACTTAAAAGATGAAATCATAAATAAAAATTGTTTTAAACTAAAAGAATAGTGAGTGTTCTATCACAGTTTCACACCATTAGGTGGTAGTTGTTACTTGACTTTCCCTGGGCTATGATAGATACTACAATGGAAATATGCACAAGAGAAGTAAATAAAGATATAAATATATATTTACAAAACATATCTATAGCTCCACGTCTCATGTTTTAATGAATTTACGAATTCTATTTTGACTTTATCTTAGAGACGATACAAGCAATATACTAGATCTTGATCTGCTATCTTTGTGAAAATAATATGTGAACATGTTTTCAAAAATCAAAAGACGGCAGGGTCATTTTTTGGAAAATTTGGACTATGGGTTAGCGGCTAAGTTTATCAAGATTTAGGCTTTCCAAACCATGTTTTCGTCAAAATAATTGCAATTAGTTGTCTTTAAGTAAATCTGGTTTTCCGTTTTTTTAACTTGTTTAACATTTTGCCATGTTTACTTTGAGTTAATACCTGCCGCTGTCCCTCATTCAAGTTAGGACAGTTGTTTGTTAGTTTTTAGTGCTAGATTTAAGTACTTGCTTTACTGATGGAAATGCTCATAAAAAAATATAATAATAACAATAATTATACAAAGCTTCCAAAATAAATAAATAACCAAATAAAGCATTTAAATTACTTAATTGGAGACTCATTACTTACGTGTATTATGACCTCAAGTAAGATGATAGGTTCTAGCTAAACTAGTGTATTGGAAAAGAAAAAAGTAATAAATGATTGACTCATGACATGAAAAGATTCTCAGAAGTTCAAAAATGTTTTGTTGAATTTTCAAGTTCATGTTAGTTGGGTGTAATACCAGTGTGTCCAGGTAAGTAGAATTTATGCATACTTGAATGTCTGTCAACTCTGAAAATCATAATAAATGTTTGTCGTTGTGTTCTGTTTGTTTCCTTATAAACTATAATTGATTGGGTTGATTCTCTTGGTTGTCTTTATTCTTCATAAGCATAAGTTTTATGATAAACTTGGATACGATAAGAAATTTCAGAACATTTTGAATTGCCACATAGAATTTATTGCCCACCTTCAGCTCTGTATCCTGCTTACCTATAAGGTAATGAACTCTGTATCTGCTATGCTCTAGTTAGACTTGTGAGAAGACTATAAGTAATTGGCTCCACCATAGTGATGAGGTGTGGATGAGTACATGTGGGTGAGTCCACTCCTACGTCCCTCATGATCTAACATCTCTATTTTTGTCTGTTGGTTTGGCAATAGTTCTATGGTAGAAGTTGGCCAGTGTCCTCTATTCCTCTGAAAATTCTGATAAGATAAAAATTCTGTTGAGAATTATGTCTATGTTTACGATTTGAAGACTATATTTATGTTAGCGATGAATCTAATTTTTGAATGTGTATGTGTGTGCTGAGTAGGTGTAAATTTTTGCTTACTGAATTTGTTTTTACTCATTTATTTTCTTATTATGGTTTTCAGATGATGAGGACGTTGAAGTTAAAAAGGTGATGCTAGAATCTAACACTGGGAAAGGTTTCCTTCAGATTGTCTTTTGGAATTTAAGTTTGAATAAATGTTTTAAAGACTTCAGTAGGATTAGTAGTTTGACTTAGGAATAAGATGTTCTAATAATTTGGTGATATTCAATCTATTTTTAAAGAGAAGTCACATTTCGTTCATACTGTTTGTGTGAACTAAATTTTACCAATGACACTGGCTCGTGTATGTTAAAAGATCATTTTACCCTCAATAGCTTTTGTGGGGTGCCACCCCTTCTAGATTATGACCTTAATCCGTTCTCAGAGGTCGAAACACCCCTTTGTGTTATGCCCAGAGTCACGATGGTATCTACAGTATTTTATGGTATCATTCTACTCATCAGGCGTCTGTATTACTCAGGGCTCTTTCAGCAGGCTTTTATCCCTGATGACGTTAAAGATCTCCTCTAGCTTGGCCGTGAGGGGGTGTAGGTAGCGAACTGGCTTACCAGATAAGGGTTTTTCCCCTCGCGCCGGCTTGGAAGGGGTGGGCGGATCTCAGACGAGGCAGGTGCTAGGTCGAAAGGTCTAGGAGGTCAGATTCTCTTATCCTCTTGTGGTTCTTTTCCCTTTTGGGGATTCTGATCACTTGACCTTTCCAACTCCCTCTCACATCTTTAGCGCTTATGTATTTCTGAATCATAACCTGAAGCTCAATGAGGGATACTGTCTCGCACTTTACCATCGACCACCTCATCCTAGAATGAGTGATCTCGCACCTTAGCGCATTGTATCTTCACTTGCGTTGTCAACCTGTAGAGACTCCAGGTTGAAGTGGTTCATGAATTCTTTCAATGACTCTCTAGCGAATAGCCTTAAGAGCTCGATGATAGAGTCAATAAAGTTCTGCTTCAATCCTCCTATCCATTTCTGGGTAGGCCCACTAAGCGTCAGGTGGAACAACTTGCACATCAAAGGATTCAGGATGTGGTGTAAGTCCATCAAGAATTTAAAAGTTTCAAAATGCTCGAACGGGTCTTTAGTCCTGTCGTCGGGGGCTGATTGAGGGCATCTTTAACCTCGAGGGGAGTTCAGCTTGTTGGATCTTTTCAGGAAAATGGGACACGGTTTACCCCAGAAGCGTCTCGATAGAGGTCCTGGCGGTTTATCTATGTTGCTTCCTTAACTCCTCAATCTGCTTTAGGATCTTTTGTTCTCGGTCCACTGCCTAGAGCTCTTCGTAATGTTGTTAGTCAACTCCATTGTTTTGATGATTTTGGTGGACAAGTTGTCTCTAGCTCTGGTTTGTTCCTCCACATTGGGGCTATCTTACCCTTTCCAGGACAGTCCTCCTCCTTTGCCCTTGATCATGGGATGACTTCGCCTCCACCAGCCAATCTTTATACTGGTGGTGGGTTGTTTCCATAGGTGGCAGGGATGGCCCTTGTTGGTAAGAAGCCGCCATGATATTGGTCAGGGCCAACATTTCTTTCCACATTCTCCTGACTACTTCAGAGAGCTAGGTCACTGAGTCTTTCTTTTTTCATTTTGTGATTGTCACATCAATAGGAAGTTCTTCTCTCATCAAGGAGGAGGGTGGATCTCCTTCTCATCATGGACTTTGTCGGAGTGGGATGAAGACGTTAGGTTCATTTTTTCTCTCTAATGTTTTGGAGAAGGAAAGTGTTTTGATGCTGTTCCCGTAGACGGTGCCAACTGTTGAAGTAAAAAATCTCAACAGTAAGAATGTTTTATGCTCCCTCTTTGGTTGGGAATCCTCTTAGCTTGGGAATCTATAAAACACAAACAAAGAACCTAGAGAACAAAGAGAACTGGGGGTGGTTTCCTAGCCTAAGAGCCGCCGATGCCTCTGATAGAAATTTGGTAGAGTTTTCCTAAGGGGAGAATAGCTTACATTCTTTTAGAGTAGGTGGGGGGTTTTTTATATCTGAAGCCTTGGATGACAAAGCGTGTCAAAGAAGCCTTGATGATATGGCAGTTCCTCCTTGATCTGACAAGTTGAAGGCAACATTTAATGCCATTGTCCCTCGAGTTGACGTGAAGTGATATGTAGTAAATGTTGATATGCCCCTAGTCATGCCAAATGAGGATGAAACGACCAATTGGGGGCTGACCTGACACTTCATTATGATGATTGGAACCGACCAGAATTCGAGTAAAATAGGAGGACGCCATGTGGAATATTGCTTTTGATGTCTACTGAATTTTTTGATTCACCTGTTAAGGTTTGTTAGGAAAACGAGCTAGTGACTTTTATTTTAGAGATTCAGTGATATAGATGGTTGAGAACATAATCTTACAAGATTTAAAATCCAAGCTTTTCTAACAAATCATATATTGATTCTCTTAAGTGTTGATTCTGGAACTGAATGGTTATTGAGCTCAATCGTATAAATTTATAATCTTATAATTTATAATAAGATTATAAATTAGCATTCGCCAAGGGATTAATGGTACTTAAGGATTAAGATGTAATTAGAAGAGTAAAACTATAATTTTGGCTAGCTTTAATTTAAGAACCAATAATTGGAAGGCAGAATTACATGAAATGATTATATCAGTGGACTACATGAGAATACTCTGTAAATACAATCTGTAATCTTCAAAAGTGCAATTCCATATTTATAGTGGAGTAATAATAGAATTAACAAATAAAGATTATTTAATTAAAGAGTTTAATTAATAATATAGTTTTTTAAAGCTTATGATTATAGGTCCATGATCTCCAAGTCATATTTGTACTACACACTCTAGGGTATGAATATTTCAGGACATGAGAAAAAGATTTACTTGCAAATGAATTTTTATTCTGGGAAAAGTACATAATTATGAGATAATTATGTGTGATTAATTAATTGAATTATATATATATATATATATATATATATATAATTTTAGGAATTAATATATCTATAAATAGTTATTAATTTTTTTAATTATCGATAAGTGAGATAAAATATCTAGTTTATGAAATTAGATAACTAAATTATTATTAGATAATAATTTGGATCAACTAAATCTGTTATTTATGAAATAACAGATATATTAGTTGATAGGGATAATCAAATATATTAATTTTAAATTAATAAATATCTAGATATTTAATTTGATTAAAATAAATATTTAATACGCAGTAATTATCACGTGTCAATCACTGATTAAGTATCAGAGATTGATATTAGCTACTGTAGTGCCACGTGGCACTACAATAGCGGGTGTACAACACCTTAGTGCCACATAGCACTGCAGTTGTGCACAATAGCAATGGATCCCACAACTATTGATAATTTTATGTTAAATATTATTTCAATTATCCCAAAATATCTTATATGTCATTATCAAGAAAAATATACAAATATTATTCTAATGGCCTAAGATAATGAAAAAGTTCAATTAGTTGAATCATAGAATAAGTTCATCAATCAAGAGTTGAGAGAATAACACATTTCTGAAGGAGTGATTTTTCTACGATTATGAATTAATCAAATTTCTAAAAGAATCATCGTCACGTTCATTTAGAGAATTGTCTCACAAAAGTCATTCTCAGTAAAATTTTTAGATCTCATGTGTTCACTACATCTAGAAACAAAAAAGTGTTTTCGTTATTTTCAACATATCCACACATGTCCTAGTGCGTTGATGATTGGTTTTGAAGATCTTGGTGTGGATCTCGAAGTTTGCTGAACGTTAGAATGAATTCGTGGGAATGGAGAATCGATTGGTATTTCGAGAACGCTTGATTTAGACTATAAGAGGTATATGATTCATATTCTTGTATGTTGTTAATTTAATGTATAAATATATAATAGATCTTGATCGATTGAAAAGAGTTTCAATAAAAAAAGTTTTTTTTCTTGTTATTGTAGGTTGCGGATTTTATTTTATTAAAAGATTTAATTTATATTAAAAATTTAATTTTTAATATGACCATGCGCCACACGTTTCCGTTGCGCACGTGGTGCGACGACCAACAGTTTCCTCTTTGCAAGATCCCTCAATTAAGATAGCTTCAATTTGGCGTATCTTAAAAGATATCCATATTATGTGTGATATAGTTGCCAATGTTTCTCTTTTTTTTCACATTCCTAGAGATGGCAATGGCCTAGCGCATTATTTGGCCAGTTGTGGTTTCATAGTAAAAGTTGTACTTGATATGACTCCTTCCCTCGATGGGTGTCGAACTTTCTGTAATTTGTTTCTTGGGTATGAAAATCATTTTCTTTGACAATAAAAGAACTAAAGTAAGAATAATTTTATATCGATTAAGTTATAAATTAACTTTTAATTAACTAAATGATGTGTCAACTATGGATAGTTTATTGTTTTACCATTCATTAAAAATACTTCGTCAATGTAGATTGGTTGATCAGCCTTTGCATCCTTTTTTGGAGTGTTTGGATAGGATTTGGATCATGATCACTAAATCAGGAAGTGATGTTATGCCAATCCTGATCGTTGAATAAAGATACAATGGCTTAGATGAGCTAAGCTGATATTTTTAGAATATATTTAGTCAACGGTGTAAATCTTGATAGGATTGTCTCATGCTTAACCGAATGGGAGACGATCTAAATTGTTTGGATAACAATTTTTTTTAAATAAATGAGAGTATATCAAGAATAGAATATTTTTAGAAAAAAATAAAAAATAGTCAAACCTCAAACTAAAAGAGAAAATAGTCAAAGAGTAAACTAAAAGAAAAAATAGCTATCTCCAACTCTAAAATTTTTTTGAGAAAAATCAAGCTACACGAACAGTGAAAATTGAATGTAATGTCCATGAAGTATTTATAATGTATACAATCTATATAAAACACAAATATATATATATTATCTATGATCTATTTTCTATATACAGTTGATTATAAGAAGCGAGTTGAACGAGTGCCGAAGTTTTTGCGCGCTGATTTTTTTTAAAGCATGCCAACAACTATTTTTTTATATTTTTGATACTTGGGAGCATTTTTTAATATTTTTAAATATTACGATCTTTGATATAAAATAAATGTTATTCAAATAGTTATGAAAAGTGGATCTTCCCTATATAAAAAAGGGGGAAATGCCATATATAGACTACTTTCATTGTAGTAAGTTAGAAATTGATCTAAAATAAATTAAAATAGATATATGATCCTTTTCTAGTTAATTTAGTTGTAAAATTTTATGATTTATCTACAATGCCCTTATCTCATATTTCTACTCAATTTTTTTAAATTTGGGAATTATTATCAACAAATCAAATATTTGAAATGAATTTAAAAATATGCAATCACCAATAATTCCTATGACTACTCCTAAATTTAAAAAAATATTTGAAAAATGATTTTAAGTAGATAATTAGATAAATGAAATATCTAAAAAGTATCAAATATTATTTTTAAAAGTCATATTTTAACTGTGATCTATAAATTTACACGACTAAATTAATTTTGTGAAAAAAAAATATCACATACTAATTTTTTAAAGACGTATTTTAACTATTAATTTTTAATAAGTAATTTAGAGCACAAGTACAAAATTGAAAAAATATTAAAAAATATGTAAAAGAAAAACTAGGCATAAAAATTGGGAGAGAATTTGAGAAAAAATTGAATTAAAATGACCAACAAAATTTTTATTAAAATCTCTAAAATCAAGGTATATCAATAAATTTAACCCTTGAATAAAATAATAAATAAGATAATGGCATTTTAAAGAACTAATAATTTTTCAATCACTCCAACTAAAAAATGGGCATTTATTTACTATCACATTTTTTGAGTTATTTTTTAACTTAGTACCATAAAAATGACCTATATGCTAGGATTTATGTAAAAAAAAGTTGGGCCTTCAAACTTTTGAGGATTGGAGAGACTAAGGTTGGGTTGTGTCATAACAAACAATTTAAAATTTATAACATTTAGTCATTTTAGAGTGGTGTTATTATTTTTAACTCTATCCAAACATATTTAAGGTAATGGCCATTTAAGGGAGACAAATTTTTCATATTCATAATAATTTTTTTGTTTAAATTAGTATATCTAAATAATAAATAATATTTCAGATTTTAAAATAGTAAATAAAGTTATAATTTTGACCAATTAATATATCCATGTATTAAACAAAATTCTAAATTATATACTAAATTAACTGACTTTTTTTTCACAACTGCAACTATTCCATTAATTGCTTTGAAATTTCTGAATATTTGTTAATCTTTGAGTTATTTTCAAGTACTTTCAAGATTCTAATATTTGTACAAATTTTTACACTATCACGTGTTAATAAGTATTCAAAGAATCAAATATTTACATTTAATTTTCTGTTATTGATTAATAATTAAATGCTACAATGACATATATTAATAATTAGTGGGATTAGTTAATAATATCATCAGAATATAATTATAATAAATATTTTATGCTCATAAGTAAATATGAAATAATAATTATTAATTAGTTAATAGACATTATAATAATCGTTTATAATAGCATATGTAAATATCTATTCTCCTAAAATGAAGCCTATAGTTTATTGTTTCAAATTACATTATAGAAATCTTTTCATGTCTTCTTATTATAATTATTTACTATATTTACATGTCCTTAAGAATATTTATTTATGGTAAGTTACTTGAAAATAACACGCTTTAATAAATCATCCATTTAGTTATATTTTTTTTACAGGACAAATATTTAATTTTATTATTTAAAATATAATAGTTTTGACTTATAGTCATGGTACAATAGATCTTTTAGTTACTACTAGGTTGGGGCATGTGCATTGCATCTGCGTGTAGTTATGTCGTTTTGTTATTTGAAAATTAATCAGGGTGTCAATTTTTCATGAAAAAATAAGACAGAAATTCCATTGTGTCAAAAGGTAAAAAATAATACAACAATAAAATCAAGTAAATTAGATATAAGCAGAGAGTGGATTGAACACACTTTATTAACAACTTACATAATATATATTTCATAATATTTATGTATATTGTACAACAACAAAATCTACAAGTAGGGTAAAACTTCAGAAAGAGATAGCAGAGCTTTTAGATGAGGAGTTACGGCGAAGGGGAACATCTCTTATTACTGCAGGTGAGGCATTTGGGAATTGGAAAGGCTTAAAAGGTGAGGAGGAAGATCATGAGATACTGTGGTTTCCTATGGTTATAATCATGAACACAAAGTTCGATCGACCTCAACAAATTTTATACCTTGTCATTTCCATCTTGGTCAAGCTTTGTGTTCATGATTGTAACCATAGTAGATCAGACTCTTTTTAGTTGGCAGAGGTGCTTTTTTGAAATAAGATCTTTTACCTGCCAATTTTTTATCTGTATTTAACTGAAAATATAGTAAGTAATGTATGTAAATAGAAAATATAGATATATTATAACATTATCATATTTCCCATTAGATGCACGTAAAAATTAAAATAGTTATTATTATACCTATAAGAGGATCATCACTATTGCTCATGGCATTGAAAGCCACACGCAATAGATCTTTATAAACTATATTTTTAGAATATAAAGAATTAGAGGCATTTCTCTAAATTGCTCTTACAAGAATTTTGATAGAATCTGTTGTTCTAGATCTTGATAATTCAACATATAATTATCCATGTGAGAAACCTGGTTCAGGCATATATAAACCTACGAAATCTAGTGTCTGACCTTAAGGCTCAGTCGGATGGGAAATTGTCTTCGATTAAATGGGAAAGAGTCTTTCTCATTTTCGAGTAGAATAAATAAAATTGAGGTAAAAATACTCATTTATCTTTATAATGACCATTTGTAATTTCAACATCAATAACATTACGATTAAACTGTCGGTATATTAATCAAGTGCCATTACATAATCCTTTAGATGGATTAACATTTCGAAGTAAAATAACTAGACAGTTTCATTTCAATATTAACTCATGTGGAGGAAAATCGCTTGGGTTTAAGGAATTCATAAAATCTTCATAGATTATTTTATTTGTATTGTCAATCAATTCATCAAAACTATAATTTCTCATGGTTTCACCAGGGAAATGATAAATTCAGAAATGATTAATTTCATCAACATTTTCATTTTTTTGTGCTAATATGATTCGATTAAATATGGAGTTCATATTTTCATTGTAGACATGAATATTAGAAAAAAATCAATATCCATAAATAACTTTGATAAAATTGCATCATCAATGTAAGGAATAACCATGTAGGATGGTAATTGAATATTATCATCGATATAAGTTTTTTCAGTTCCATCACCTTTTCGTAATAAGTATGCACTAAATATTGGATCTAAATTTGCTCTCATATTTTGTGTTAGTTGGATCTTTTCAAAATTTTCCCATAGGGGTGAGCTAACTAAACTTGCATCAATAATTTCAGTCTTGGTTCCTTTTGGAAGAACAGGAAAAACTTGACGGAAATCACCTCCTAACATCGAAAATTTACCGCCAAATATTAAGGGACATTCATTAATTTCTTTAAGTAATTGATCCATTGTCTCAATTATTTGTCTCCTACACAATGGTGCCTCATCCCATATAATTAATTTTGCAGCACGTATTAAATTACCCAAACATGATTGTTTACTTATGGAACAACTAATTGACTCTTGTATGTCCAAAGGTATCTTAAATCTAGAATGTATAGTGTGACCACCAGGTAATATCGAAGCTGCAACTTTACGTGAGGCAGTCGCTAATGCAATCATAAATTTTGATCTTATAGTAGCTAATAGAGCACGGTACAAAGAGGTTTTCCCACTTCCAGCAGGACAATCGACAAAGAAAGCTCCTGGCTTTTCTTGTAAGATTCTACTTAATATGGTTTCATAAGCATATTTTTGGGTTATATTTAATAAAGATATTGAATCAATATCATTTTTATCTATAGGTATATGAAGTTCTTCATCCATTTCTCTAAATTCTTTTTGGGCGTCATGTATATTTATGTTTGGATCAACTATCGAATAGTCTTTGATTGTCTTTCCCATTGTTTCAAGGGTAGAATTAATTTCTTGTAGTACTTTTAAACTTATATTCGTAGAAGATAGTTTTATTTTTTGTAGTCTTGAGATAGCGGCTTTTAATCATTTTTCCATAATTTTTTAGGATTCTTTAGATTACAGTGCAATAATATAGTGACGAAAAGATGATGCAAAACGTTTTGCATTTGGTATTGAGATGCTTCTTCTAAACACTGAGTTAAGCTATCATCAGATTCTAAATGATCATAAGATAATGCAGCGTCCCGAAATGAAGAGTTGAGGTTGCCGTTAATTGTAAGCAGATCAGTAAATGAAGTTCGACATGAGATATGATTAAGCAAAAGTCAGAGGTGATATCGTTCACCTTCTGTGGGATTAGCAGTTACAATTCGACCTATCACTTGACCTTTTTTCTAGGAGTCCAAATCTTGTCTTTTTTATTCCAAACAAAATGCTGAGGAAAAATTCTGTCAGCATAGTTTTTTTAGCGAAAGCATTGTTGATGATATTATCTAATTTGTATGTATCTTTAAACGTAATAAGTTGTTTATGTTCAAAGAGTAATTAAAGCGTGACAACCGAAGGATATATTTCAATTAATGGAAAACCATAAATTCTCCAAGTACCCTCTAGGGGAGACACCCAACGGGCAGACCGAAAATTTTGAACTTCATCTATGATGTCTGACTCATTAGATTTATTTAGTTGGAATGCGACACGGTCATGACCTTTATATATGTATTTATAAAGGTACTTAACCGCTTTTATAGTCGATCAAATTTTACGTTAATATGACAATTATATCTCGCAGGTAAGTAAGGGTTGTAAGGGATAACCCATCGATTGTCTAATCTAGAGTCTCTAATTGTCACAACATGGCCGTCATTTCATCTTTGATATATGTGGTATGACTTTTTAGCAAAGGTAGTTTCATTGGAAAAGGTTTTAGGATAATCATTCGTGCATGTTCCCTTTCTTGTCATACATGCATTGTCAGGATTTAGGGAACCACGAGGTTCGTGCATCACATTTTTAATAATTGTATTGAATAAATAGGGATTATTCTTTTCATGCAGAATTTCTGCAGATACAAAGTTATCAAATGATGCTGGAGCAATTAGTTTGGAATTTGTGTCGAGAATTAGTAGGGAATGGGCATGTGGCAAGCTCATTTTCTGAAAATCTACAATGTACATATGAGCTATTACAAGGCCAAATATTTATCTTTGAATAAATCCAACTTTAATTCCTCTAACCTTGCTCTGAATACAGGAGCAATTAAATCAGCCCTATTTTATGGCTCTTCATTTGGACCTAGTTCGTTTTTGATCTTCAGCCAATTTGGGTTACACATCATCGCCAGGAAGATATCTGGTTTCCCAAATCATTGTACCAACGCCATTGCATCCATATATCTTTTTAGCATCCAACGAAAGATGCTGGAAGAATAATTCTTCGCCCAATCTTTCCCCCATGATGTTCACCATAATGGATGCTATCTATAATTCCTTGATATAATTCTGCTCGGATCTGACTTTGTTTATTATGGAAGAAATCAAGCCTAGAACTTTCTAGTTTCACATACATATCTACGATATATTGTTGGAGAAGTCGACTTAAATATAATAGTATTGAATTATCCAAAGGTATTATTTGTAACTTATAACAATAATATTCACGACACGAAACCATAACTCATTTTTAAAGGTTTTTTAGGTTTTTATTCTTCGTAGATTAATTGTTCTTCGGAGCTGATTTTTTGTAGTTCAATTAAGTGTTCATTGGATTTGAGCGCTCCCATTCTTTTATTTATCTTATTAATCCCTTGATGCGAAATGTTCTCACCTAACGGAAAGAGTAAAGGATATTGTAGTGGATCGTAGCAGCCAAAATAATATGGAACTCTATGATTATTTTCTGATTTTTCATGAATGATGATGTCTCGAGATACATTGGCAGATAAAGATGAATTCTCAACCCAAATGGTAGCCACTTGTGAAGCAGAAGGAGCATTATATATTCTTTGATCTAATTCTATAGCAATATGTATACGAATTTGATAATTTTCTAAATCTGAAATATCTTTGAGGATGCGGAAGAATAGGCAGTAATGATTTAACTACATAATGGTTAGAATTTTTTGTAGGATGTATGGTTGCATTCTGTTAGAATTATATAGTTGGTTGTTCACTTCATGTTCTGTATCATAGAAGTAAAGATGTAAATATGATGGATGGTCATCTTTTGGAAGTAAATCATTTATTTAATGATATATTTGACCTTGTACTCGGAATGTATATATTCCTTTATTCTGTTGTAATAGTTTTTATCACATACAACTCCAAATGATGTAAAAGCAAATGTATTGATATATGTGAGTACATATTTATGCATAAATTCAATGAATTCGTCCTTGTTAGAACAAAATAATGAATGTAATAGGTTTGGTGCATCATTAATTGTTATTACTACTTTACCAATTGAATAATAAAAGTTGTTACATTCGTGAATAAATCTTTTAGCATTACAAAAATTACAGTTAGGAGTCAGGACTAACATTAGAGGTTCGTGTGAGATATCATCAATATAACATGCCTCTGTTATCATCATATCTTCTTCGAGTATTAAATTGTCGTTCATCAGTGTATTATTTTTGGTGCTTCTCTTTTGTTATGACTTTGATTATCATCTTCATTAAATAGAGTGCATAAGTTTTTTCCCTTTCTTTTTCTTCAAAGCATATTGTTCTCTTTGTCTTTTATGTAATATCTTTTTTCTAGCTTCAGGTAGTTGAAAGTATTTAGAAACAATGTTGCGTTTCATTATAAGATTTGAAAGGGGTAAAAAGCGTATAAAAGTAATTTTCAAATAAAATATGCGATTATATATTTAACTTAATTTAAGTAAAGGAAAAATGTAATCAAACTCACAAGGTGGTGTGTGAAACACATGAAAGGTTGAGAAGCTGTAAAAAGATATGTAAATATCATATCACAGAGGGCCACGCGTCTTTCTTTATGAAGTAAAGCATAATAAAATGAATATCACATTAGTTGCTTCCTAAACATAGACATCAAAACAAATAGTAATGAAAGAAAGATCCTAAACCAAAATTTTAGCTATGACATAGTCTCTAATATTTATAAACAATAAAGCATAAAATATAAAAGGGTGAACATCTACCTTAAGTACAGTTTGTGCTCAGCAACTAAAGTCAAGCACCTTTATTATCATCATTTGTAATGTGAAAGCTCATTAGATCCATGTCTATAAAATAATCAATAACAAAGCAACATATTGGTATGAATAAAAAAGAGCTATGTTAATGAGTTATCACCAATTAGAATCTCAATTGTGTTTAGCAACTTAACATTGCATTATTTATCCCTAAAGTAACATTAAAAAAGTGAACATCACTATGCAGCATATAAAAGATTTCAGGTGGAGGAGCAAAGTAAAGTCAATTAAGAATAGATCAATTGCAAGATTGCTACAGGTTTTCCATGTCCGAATCTATGTTCTGTGAGAATTTCCACACACAGTTTCACATCATATGCATGTATATCGTTAAGGGAAATAAGCGGGACGAAAAACTCATGTGTGTAAGCTCGTACATATAATTAGAGGTTTACAAAAGAGATATTACTCCAGGAAAATGAAGGACTCTTTATGCTAGAAAGTAGAGAATAATACAGCCAATATAACTCTTCATTCACAATTCGGGTGGGAACCACAATGGTCTATATTTTATCCACATTCATTCAATTAAAGACCATCAATTATTGACTCATTTGATAGATCATTTAACTTATCCCAAGCTACAGTTACAAAAAATAAAAAAGTTATACGACTAACTTGGAGGGATATTGTAATGACTCTAACAGATTGTCCTTGCGTGTTTTTGGGCATTAGAAAGTTTAGCAAAAGACAATTGATTATGCCATTAACTTATACCCTTCAATAAAATAGAATATGTAGGTAAATCTCTAGAGAACAAGTATATATACCAATTTAAGCATCAACTGACTGCCAAGCAGAGACAGACAAAAGAAACTACTTCAGAACAACTCCTGCATCATAAACCTCCAAAAAACATTAGAGATATGATATCCATGACAAAAAATCTACTGAAAGTTATCCCCTAAGCTTTAAAATGGATGATAATATTATGCATAAGATGGTGTCTATTTTTTTGGGCGGAACAACAGAAACTCGACATTTGTCCAAAAACTAATGGCCTAAGAATAATTCTTTGTTTGCTTTAGAGAACGTGTTTTACCATAAAATAAAGTAAGAAAACTTATATCTTCTAATTGATTTTAATCAATAATATTATATGCCATTAACTTATACCCTTCAATAAAATAGAATACATAGTTAAATGTCTAGAGAACAAGTATATATACCAATTTAAGCATCAACTGACTGCCAAGCAGAGACAGACAAAAGAAACTACTTCAGAACAACTCCTGCATTATAAACCTCTAGAAAACAATGGAGATAGGGTATCTATGGTAAAAAATCTACTGAAAGTTATACCCCAAGCTTTAAAATGGATGATAATATTATACATAAGATGGTGTGTAGGGCGGAACCACAGAAACTCGACATGAGTCCAAAAATTAATGGCCTAAGTACAACTACAACATAAACAAATTATCAATGATTTAGTTCATAATACATAGACAAACACATTTTGAATGACGTTTTTAAGAATTCCTCATCTTTTAGAGTTAAATAATCAACAATTTGAACAGTAAAACCAATAAGCATAAAAAGGTTTTGAACAATACAACCAAGATATAACCTCATAGAAGAAGTAAAGCACATTATAACCCACCAAATAATAAACAAAACTCATGAAATTGATGCATATTCAATAACGTTTCATATGAATTCACAAAAATAAAAGACTTTCAGGGCAATACTCGACAACGTAAATATTTTGGTTCGGTTATATAAAGAACAGATCTTTGAATATAAATCGCAGCCCAAATGGCTCTAAATCATGAATGCAATCCCCAACTTTTGCTTAGGCCAACTGAGATTTTGGGTTCCCTAATGCTAGAGAACAAGCGACATGGCCATCTAAAAGACCAAAACTTTGATAATAGAAAACTAACCTTTCCAAAATCAATCAAACCTCCAAAGCTTGGAAATCAAAAATTAAAAAATGTACGGAAAATGAAGAACTCAAGCACAAAAATGAAGCATATAAAAAAGGATGAACTATCAAAGTTTAGAATATTGTTTAAACTTTTACTTTCAATCTTAACTAGAATCGACCAACATATGAAAGTCTGTTTAAATAGTTGAGAAAACATTAAAAATTAACTTACAAACTTATAATCAAACAGTTATTTAGCATTGAATGAGTTAATAAATGCCCTAATATATTATGACAATTGAAATTGAGAGATGTTTCAAATCTTTACTTTCGATTTGAATTACATCTACAAGTGTTATAAAAAGGCAGCTTAGGTAAAAAAGGGAATATTCACATAAAAACCAGAAAAATATAGGTCAATGAGGTAAATTGGTTCTTTTGTTTTTAGTGGAAGTTGAATTGCGGAGCAGTCAATTTGTTCATGATCATAACTCTGCGACTCTAAGTTGCTAAAAGTTAGGTTCATTGCACAAGCAAGTGAATTTGTCTTACACAAAACGATGAAATTGTTATATGATCATAACTAATAGTTTTGAGTTAAATCCAAACCCCACGACGCCTTAAAAGATTAAGAAAAGAGAGTGACAAAAGGTACCTCAGGACAATTTTAGTGAAGTTTAAAAAGATTGGAGACATTCTATGTTTGGATTTTATCCAGAGAAAAATAGTGATAGGAATGACTNCCTTAAAAAGATTAAGAAAAGAGAGTGACAAAAGGTACCTCAGGACAATTTTAGTGAAGTTTAAAAAGATTGGAGACATTCTATGTTTGGATTTTATCCAGAGAAAAATAGTGATAGGAATGACTTCGACTATTTTAATAAATAATGTACTGTCATTTACTTTTAACTCCTCTTTATTCTCTGGTTTGTTTTTTTATGTTTTTGTAAAAGCCGCAAGGCCTAGTCGACTATGAACCGCTGCCTGTGCCTCTCCCAAAAATCCCCCCATGTCAGTCCTCATCCTAATAAGGAACTCATGACTTCAGTCAGTGTTATGGTCGTCGCTATCTGGGACAATCACCTCTGGGGGTTCCTTGCCCCAGAGGGGTCGGTAAGTTCATCAAGGGCAGCATCTCCCACAGCCTCCTCAGAGCTTCTGACATCGCAAATAAGGGCACAGATTCCCAATGACTACCCCTAGTACCGCCACGAACATCGGAGGCACCCCTAAAAGCTGGGTCGACTGCCTCAACACCAGGACCTCTAGCAGAAAATACCACCCCTATAACACCAGAACCCCCTGAATTGAAAGTTACCCCATGGTCAATGGCGATTTCAGCATGGGATGCTGGAACACTGGGAACCATCTCGGGATGAACCGTGACATCGGGGTCCGTACCTAGAAGAGAAGATGTCGCGATTCTCGAATAGATCTTTAAGTTGAGCATGTTATCTCCCTCCGCCCTCACCTTCTTCAGACAAAAACGTGGCAAATGTTCAATATACTCCATATGAGCGACCCAATGAGGTGTAGAAAAGTCGCAGGAAGTTCCTGCGAAGCCGCTAAACCCTCTAACTAGAGGGTGAAGAGTGAGGGATGACCCACCAAGGCTATCAGAGGTGTTATCTGCCTGTCAGGAGGCATGAGATGGATGACCGACGTCATCAAGGGTGTTACCGGAAGGCTCGGGGACATGAGAGATCCTCTAAAACAACCTCTGCTTTTGACGTAGGGGAGGGATCCTTAACCTTCTCCCTCTTCCTCTTCTTAGATACACTCGCCTACTTGTTGGCCTTAGATGCACCTAAGGAAACAAACAAAGATGTAAGTTTCTTACTAAAAAATATTTGCAAATACATAGCAAAAGAAAAAAGCGATGAATAGACAAGTTATTTACCAAGTGTTAAAAGTATACCACGAGGCATGCAGACAACAGTGAATAGCGACAACCCCGATTTTAATAAGCTACGCTCATTCAGGAAGTCTGAATACCTTCGCCTCTCTAGTGGAACCTGGAATGCTAACTCGATTTGCTTTAGCATCACACCATTTAACTTAGGGCGGTAGTATTTCATCCCTACAATAAAAATGAAAAGAAACAACCCGAACAGTTGCTAAGAACAAAGTTGCATATATGTATAAATATGTTGAATTGGAATGAAAGTGTACCCTCACCAGGAGTGATCAAAAGATCCGTGGGAGTAAACCTGCGAAGAACCTCCCAAGACTCGTCGAGGGAAGACCCTACCCGTTTGGCTTAGTCACCACCAACAAAAAACCAATGATGCTTAGTCTTTCTATTATTGGATGGAAAGTTAAGCATAAGTGCACGCGACTTTCCCCCACGGGGGCTCAAATAAAATAGCTCTGCTCCCCCACGCTTGAGCTAAAATAGATCATGTATTATGAAATCAAATGGAGTCTTAAGAATGACCATTCATATCGTGTATACTCCTACGATATTCCTCCAAGAGTTAGGAATAGGCTGTCATGGGGCATAATGTAACCTCCTCAGAGCTAACCTCACTATATTACGAAGGAGAAGTCGAAGCCCGGCCTCAAAGTGGGACTGAAAAAAAGAAAGCTCACCGTCTGAAGGGGCACTGACTAATTCGTCAGAATGAGGAAGTTGAAAAGTGATTGAATCAGGGACGGAATACTTCTCCCAAAGCTCATCCAAATGTTGTTGGGTCATGGCCCTTGGAGCAACGTCAATCACATGAGTCTCCATTTCCCCCCATCCTCACCTTTCCCATGATCACTTCCATCATCCCTGAACCAACCTCAGGATCAGCCCCGACCAAGACATGACTACTAGTTGCTTGTGAATCACCACCCCCGTGACCTCTAGTGTCTAATGAGGGGGACCTTGAAGATTTAGCTTGAGGTGAACCCAACTCAACAAAAGAATTATTTTCTGAATGAAAAGATGAAGACATGATTAAGCAAAGAACGGGAAGACAACTATGACTTGAAAAATACAATAAGTAAGGGTCATTCAATGTAGATGTAATGAGGATGTAAAAAGTGATAACAAAGTATTGGGTCTAAATTCACATCCTCGGGCTCCCAAGGCCGCGACCTCGAGACCCCCCATCCTCGAGGCCAGGACTTCAGGACTGGCCCCAAGGCCAAGTCCTCGGGACTGACCTCAAGCTCCCACGGCCACGTCCACGTGATCACCCGAACCCGTCCTTAAGCTCCCATGGCCATGACTTCGGGAGCACCTGAGGTCCTTTCTAGATCTACCTTATTAAAAATAAACAAGATAAAAGGAAAAGAAAAGAGAGATGGATGTACCATGCACCAAATGAAGGAGAAGAAGACGAATGAAAATGAGGGGGTGAAGAGCCATTTATTTATAAAGATCCAAAACTTATCCTAGCAATCCAAAGGTGGAGGGCTTAAGAGCTAAACTCCCCAAGTCCATGAATATTAATGGCATCGACGAGTTTGGGGGCAATTGTTATATCCGTTTCTCGGTTATGTAGAAAGACCTTTAAAGACAATAAGAGAGACACCCAAGGTCTGGGGCTTTAGGGAAGCTAGTTCAGTCCCCCGCCTAGGTCCCATGGGGTACTACACAATCGAAGTCAATGGGTGTGCCCAGGCCCAAGTACCTTTTAGATAAAACATCTAAGAATTCTTCACAGAGAGAGGACATGTCGGCGGGAAACATCACGCCCCAATTCAAATTCAGCACCTAGGCCGAGGTAGAAGTATGCAGATGTCATCAAATACATTTAATACACCTAGGCCAATCAGAGGGCATAGAATGATAAAAATCATGAAGCTCATCATCCAAGGAGTCAGTCAATCTATGCCCAACAGAGTGTCATCATAAACATTTAATATAGCCATTCTAATGGAAACTGAGGAAGTGCGTAGAGTGGTACGAGGGCAGGCTGTCCTGACACCACCCGAGGTCATCACCTCTTACCTTGTAACTCGCGAAGCCAATAAGAGAAGCTGAAAGGTGGGGCTTTGTCTGAGGAGGCACCCTATTGGAGGGAAGACCTGCCACAATACGGAAACCAACCGAGCCTCAAACCAACCCCCCCACTATAAATACCTTAGTAAATGCATTTTAACAGGTACGCAATAACTTCCAACTACTTCTCTACTTTGCTCTCCTTCATCCCTTACTGTCTTAAGCTTCAGAGGAGTAAAAAGGAGACCACCCCCTTCTACTTTGGTCTCCTACTTTACCTACCCCCATTGTAGTGTGGAGAGAGAGAGGTAGAGCAGCTACATTATTAGCCTGATCTGACCCCCAAGGTTTAGCCGTCAACAAATAATAATATATCAACCAATAAAAATAATAACAATATAGCATTATCCTGATTTTACTCACATGAATTAGAAACAATAATATAAAGATAAATACATATCTTTTTAATTCACATAAACAAACAATATTATAACTAATAATCATAACTACAAATATAAAATATTTAAATACATGTACATCGCTTGTGTATATTGAATAGTATATATAAAGATACATGCATACACTAGCACTTTTTCTGTCTAGGACGATGCGCTAATTTACCTATTTTTTGGGGCCTAAAATGTCCAAAACGCGTTTGAGGTAGCTTGAGCCACCTCTGATACATTTAAGTACCTAAATACTTAAAAGTAGGCGTGTTATCATACTTGGCCTGCACAATATACTTTTTAATTTATTCTACCATTAGACCAAGACATGGGCATTAGAATTCGTATTTATATCCAATGAAGCATAAGTTCATTTCTCTAATAAATAAATATGAGATTTTCTTTTTGAAACTTAACATGAGAAGTTAAGTGTGAAAAACAATGACAAAATAACAATCATAATGTTAAACTGCTGCAAAACTATTGTAATATGTCTGCGATGCGGAACGTCGATTGAACAAATTATTTTGAAAAAAAAGTCAGAGTTATCACCAATCATTTTAGGGCATGATTGACCATCCAATTTTTAAAATAAAAATTTTGGTCTAAGAAAACTCAAAGTTGATTCAGGAGTTATCTGTGTGTGGGGAAGATATTAGCACTACAACACCCATTATTAAAATAGTTATCAAATTCAATCAAACACTATCCAAATTATATTGAAACGAAATGAATATATAAAAGTGAAAGAAATTAATTTTGAATGTTTCATTATGTATGTTTTTGTATCATAAAATGAATCAAAATAAATGACCGTTAATGAGTGGTACAAAGACCATTGAAAAATAATTTTTTTATTTTTATTTTTTTAAAATAAAAAAGTTATTAGATTTATTCTCGGTATCTGAAAAATTACTTCTCACCACAGTAGTTCGAGAAGTTTAGTATCCCAAAAATATTAAAATCTGTCATCGAGATTTTTTAGTTAAAAACCAAATAATCGTTATGATTTTAACTCATATATATACGTGTTATCTAATTGTAAATAATACATATTATCAAAGTAAATTATAACAGCATGATAAGAATACATAAACAAATAATAAGTGAACAAAAAAATTATGACTAAAAAGGAATAAAAAGAATAAAAATACAAAAATGACAAATTTTATAGAAAAAAAAATGAATAGTACAAAAATGCTTAGGATAATTAGTTAAACCGAGTGTCACAAAAAAATAAGTATAAGAAATCTAAAAAAAATATCTTTTTTATATAAATATACATTTTTGACTACATAGTCTACTAGCTACTATTATTTTCTTTTCATCAATCATTGCTAAATCAAATAGCAAAAGAAAAATCATAACCGGTAAATAGTTCAACCGAATGTCAGTTTGAGAAAAAAAAATTTGAGAATGTTTTTTTGTTGATTTTTTTTGCCTTTGTCTTCTTCTTTTGTCCCAGATTGAGAAATTTTTCAACTTTTAAGACATGTACTTTGACAAAAAGAATAATTACCCCAGTGTAGGGAGTGATAATTAGTTGTGTGTCATGAAATGATGATTTTTTGGGCTCAAATGGGCATGCAGTGGATAAAAATGTTTAGGATAGCAGAAAGAACACCTCTCCATCATTTTCAATCAGAAATAAGTTCATAAGAACATGACATCGGTTAAGAATAATATGCTTTTGTAATGTATTCATTCAACTAGACAAACGATTCTTTTCACCTTCATCTGCTTCTTCACTACGAATGAGATTGTTGAAGCTATAAATGATATAACTTATAGTTTCACTTTCAAAATCATCAATCCTAATCTGGGTTGGTTTGCTAGGGGAGATGAAAGAAATGAGAGAGATGCAAGAGTATGGCATCAATGAATGAAGAATTGGATATACATTTATTAACTAAAAAATGAACAGAAACACAAATGGAATAAAACTAGATTTGAAACTAGGAGACGACTAAAAATAGATGAAACACGATAAGAAAATGTATGAAAATATTTCTTTTTTCAGACATTGGGTAGAGCTTTTAGGAATTTAACATTAGTTCGTCACCCTAAGAAGCATTAACAACTCAGTAGCATCTGAATTATTAAACTCATGTTCAGGGGAACAATGATAAGTGGAAGCATCGATGTATTGCACTATCAAAACATTCACCACATCAAATTGTTCCATTATCACATGAAGAGAAATGCTCAACAAAACTTATAGTGGTGTTCTCATGATTTGGTGGAGAGTTAAAACTAATTATGGGTTGTCCTCAGTGTTCTTGAAGTTTAGCTAGTCAGCTTCAACCAATGTCTGAACTCTACTTTTTAATGGCACACAATTCTTAGTTGAATGACCTATTACCTTAGCATGATAGTCAAATTGAGCATTTGGATCATGCCACCTAAGATATGGCGGTTGAATGGGATCATATGGAACTTGCACCAATTGATTATTTTGGATCAACTATTGTAAAAGCTTTGCGCAAGACATGAAAATTAATCATACTTGGTGAATCTTTGATATTTTCACTTCCTCTTTGGTTCTAATCTATATGAACAACATTATGAAGGTGAATTATGACAAGCTGATCGCCGAGAGTAATATTTATATGCACCATATAAGGTATATGTCACAAATGGTTCCATATTGTTTCTTAATTGACTCTTTTGTACATCTCCTTCTTTTCGCTTCGATGGCGGAACCTTTTTTACAGATGATGCATATGATACGACTTCTGAAATTCTATCTTTCTTTATTCCATATTCTATTCTTTCACCAATCACAATAACGTCAGAGAAGTGGTTTGAACCATTTCCAATCATCTTATCATAGAATGGAGATCTCAAGGTACTGATAAACATTGCAGACATTTCATTTTCCGATAAGACAGGTTGTACCTGAGCAGCTACTTCTCTCCACATTTGCGCATATTCTTTAAAGCTTTCAGTAGACTTTTCTCCAACCTTTGCAGATCAAGATGATCAGGAGCTATGTTTATGTTGTACTTGTACTGTCTCAGGAAAGCTTGAGCTAAGTCTTTCCACCTCTGGATATGTTGATTATCCAACTGAATGTACCAGCGAGTGCAGCTCCCATCAGACTGTCTAGGAAAAAATGTATCAATAACTTATCATCATGCGCGCATGCGGCCATTTTTCTATAAAACATAATAAGGTGACTCCTCGGGCATGTGCTAGTATCATATTTTTCAAACTCAGGTAGTTTGAATTTGTAAGGGATGATTACATCTGGGACTAAGCATAACTTGATTGCATCAATGGTACCGTACACATCTGATCTTTCAATATCATGTAACCTCTCTTTCAGAAAATCCAACTTATCTCTCGTTAGTGGATTTTTGCTTGGTTTGGTAACAAACATCAAAATCCAAACAAATTATACAACTGAGGTTGAACCAGAAAATAAATAAGATTGGGAAATATACAGTTCTTCTTTTACCAAACCTAATTGAGTTAATTCACCTGGGCAAGCTATCGCAAAAATCAATCCAGGAAGCCCAACACCGCTCCCAACATCAAGTTATAATTGACTAGATAATTGTAAAGAAGTAGTAGATAACAGAGGAAGAACATTGGCCATTCTGCAACTTTTTTCTAGTTGAAACTTATAAACTGGATAAAGCAAAATATAACTTCTAAATTTTGAGTAAGCAAAAGAGGAAGAGCATTGGCCATTCTGTAACTTTTTTCTACAATGTTGTTCCCTCTACGAAAATTTTCCTAACCATTATTTTAGTCGTTAGACTTACAAACTAGTTGTAGGATTCATTTACAATTGTGAAAGCAAGCTTCCAATACATATTGTGTTGATATAACTTTCTTTTGTAAATGGCTATTCATTTTCACCTGGTTTTTGTTAGCACATCTAATTGATCATTGTCTTTCTGGTAGGAAACATAATATTTGAATAAAAACTAGATATGTACAAAACAATGAGTAAACAAACCTCTATTAACATCAAACAACAACACCTTAAATGGAGATGACCAAAACAAAGAAAAATCTCAAAATAGATAAGAAGAATAAGTACATCAAGATGCCACAAATTTAACATTCTTCCATAAAATAATTGAGTACCCATGATTCCCTTCAAAGTTTTTAAGTTATGTTTGGATCATAAAACTCATAGGAACAATCAACTTTATTACCTAGTTAACCATCCATTAGGTAATACCAATCTAAATGTGGAGAGATGCCTTGTCTGCCTCCAAATTATTTAGACATTACAATGTCTAATTGAAAGTTCATACATACATAAGATTACAATGAAATCTTAAAAAATATATTGAAACCTTAAAATTTTGGAACACCCTTAGAACAATCAGAGATGAACTTCATATCAAAACACACCTCACAAGAAAAAACCCTTAACTTTGATAGAGTAGGAATCGAAGTGGGAGAAAGCTGGAAGACATAGCTGAGAGAAAGAAAGTTGTGATACCTCGAGACAAATATGAGAGAGAAAGTTGAGAGAGAGCTACATTGGAGAAGCTTCGACAGAGATCTGAATGAATGAGTTAAGAGAGAGAGAAAGAGAGAGAGAGAGAGAGAGAGAGAGAGAGTTACAAGAGCTAAGAGAAAGCTTGCTCAAAGAGCTTCCACGAGATGAGAGAGAGAGAGAGCTTCATCGAGAGAGTTTGTATGAGAAATCGGCCAAGATAGGTGTCGGCAAAAAGGATTTTGAAGAGAGAGAGAGGAAAATCTGAGAGAGGGGTAAAATAACCCCTAATCTCAGGCGGCTTCGTTTAGCTTTCAAAACGAAAGAAAAATGATGTCGTTTATATGATAATATTTTGATACCTTTTCCAAGAGGTTTACTAACCACCCGGAAAAGTCAAAATTTAAAATTTTCAAGGTGGTTATGTGAAAAAATTGCCACTAATAAATAAACTTTTTGCGGCGATTTCAAAAAACCGCCGCCAATGACTTTCACCGGGTTTTTTTTACAGCGGGTGCACCAACTGTTGGCATACCTCTATTTTCTTGTAGTGTACATTACTTAAAATTGCTTTAAACTTTCAACTTCTGCCATGAAGTACATCCTTGTTTTTTATGATTCAAGGGTTTTGCTTTATTCTCTTGTATCATTGATATAATATAGAGAAAGTTTTCTAGGTGGATTTTCTATGCTCTTCAAATTCTTAAATTTGGACAACCAATTTTCTGTCTATTTCTTAATGCAAATCTTTTGACAACTTCATAATATTGATTTTATTATATGAATGTTGTGCAGAAACGTGAATCGAAGAACGAAAGAGATTTACAGTCATTGAAGAAGCGTCTAGATTAATATCGCTCAACAATGGAATCACTTCTCAATCCATTTTTTAGCGACTTAATAGTTAAAGAACGCTACATTATAACACAATGTTTTGAGAAACTGATGCAATGATAGTCACCTATCCTTCGAAATGGTTCCAAATTTTGTGAAATTATAGATCCTTAAAACCATCAACTTTTTTAAACTATAGTGAATTGAATAAATGGAAGAACCTCTACGAAGAGTAGAGTACATATTGATATGAGAGACACATTGCATATGTAGTGATACCAATGAATGATATACTTTCAAGGCCTTATATGAATTGATGAAATGGAAGGACCAATACAAAGAGTATGTATTAAGTGAAGAAATGAAAATAGCTAAGTAAATTTATAATGATCAAGTGTGTGAAAATGATAAATGTAAAACATACTTATATAAGGCTAAGTGTGTGTAAGTAAAAATGGTTAAGTGTGTGTAAATAAAAATGTCAAGTGTGTGAAAATGAACAAGTACATGAAAATGGCTAAATGTATGAAAATAAGGATAATTAAATATGAAAATCGCTAAGTGATGAAAATGAAGAAGTGTGTGCAAATAAGAATGGCTAAATATGTAAAAATTGCTAAGTTTGTGAAAAAACGATATGAAAATCACTAAATCTGTGAAAATAACTAGTGTTTGAAAATAAATAAGTTGAAAATTACTAAGTGTGTAAAGTAATTAAGTGTGAAAATTTCCCAAGTGTACAAAAATATGCGAAGTGCATATAGGTGGCTAAGTGTGTAAAAATGACTAAGTGTTTCATAACAACTACATGAAAATGGTAAGAATATGAAAATGTGTGAAATGCCAACCGTGTGAATATAGTTAAGTCCATGAAAATGACTAAATATATAAAAATGACCAAGTGTGTGAAAATGACTAAGTGTTTAAAATTTACCAAGTATATGAAACCGCCGGTAATGAACCAACTGTGAAAATGGTTAAGTGTGAAAATAAGCAAGATTGTGAAAATGGCTAAGTGTCTAAAAATGACTAAGTGTGTAAAAATAGTTAAATATATGAAAATAAGTAAATTTATAAAAATAACTAAGTTTTGAAAATGACGAAGTGTAAGAAAATCGTTAAGTGTGTGAAAATGACCAAGTATGTGAATATAACTAAGTGTGTAAAATGACTGAGTGTGTTAATATAACTAAGTGTGTAAAAATATCTAAATGCATGAAAGTATTGCTAAGTGCAAGAGAATAACTAAGTGTTTGAAAATGGTTAAGTGTGTGAAATTGGTTAAGTGTATAAAAATGGTTAAGTGTATGAAAATGGTAAAATTGGTTAAGTGTATAAAAATTATTAAATATATATAATGGTTAATTGTTTTTTGTTTAAAATGACTAAGTGTACGACTAAGTGACCAAACAAAGGGTTAGAAAAATATTAAGTGTATGTGGCTAAGATGTAAAAATGGTCAAGTGTAGAAAAATACCGCCAGTATAGAACAAAAAACTGTCGGTAAAACAATTAACGCTTCTATAGATCCAACTGAGAACATTGCGATTACGCCCCAATCGCTACCTGCAGGTCGTTAACGCTTTTTATCCATGGCCAATGCACATGGCGATTCGCCATATATATACGGCGATTCACCGTATGCAAAAATGAGGAATAATTTTTTTTTAATTTTAGGGTTAATTATGATAACAAAATTAAGTTAGATTTAAAAATATATTAATATCCTTAAAAATTAAAACGTAAATGAGTTATTTTTTAAATTTTATGAGGTTATAATTATAAAATAAAAGGTTAAATTTCAAATTTTAATACTTAATTTCAATTTTTTAGTGGATATGTTCGATTTAACAGTAGAATCTGATCTTAAGGGTTATATTTGTTTATCAAATTGATAAATAAGATTTACCGACCATCATAAAATCACAACCTATAATTATATATAGTGAAAACCCATCTCGCTCGGTACTTTTCACAGAAGCACAACAACATTATCACTGACAACTTTTATCGTGTTTATGAATAAGTGTTCAATTACTTCGGGATTCCCTACTTAATCCAATATAATTTCACATCATAAGTGAATTTTGCGAATGTTTGCATTGGGAGAACGATTTTTTTCTATTTTTATCGATTATTTATCTGGTGTACGGTAATTAATCAAAAAAATAACAATTTTAAGGTTTATTGTGAAGATGGTGATTAGACCCATTTAAATGATGATTATGACATTTTGATGGCATTTAGAGACTACCATGATGATCGCCTATCCAGGTATGACGATTAGGAAGTGCAATGGCGATTGAAGCCATTTTGAATGGTGCTTGGTTATGAAGATGTGATTAGCACCTTCATGATGATGATTAGGGGCTTTTGAGTGACGATTGGAACATGATTAGTGGCGATTGCAATTTTGGGGTTCAATGAATTTGTTGGGGTACAACAAATGCTTGAGGTGTTCACCAAAATTTAAAAATTAAATTTCTTCGAGGTGTTCTTCTAATCTAAAGGTGTTCACCTCCAACCTTGAGGAATACATGGTCGTTAAATAGTGAAAATTTGTAAATCAATAGTGTGTAAAACGATAAATGTAAGACATAATAGTGTGTAAAATGATAAATGTAAGACATAATTATATGAGATCTAGAGTTTAGATCTATATATAATTGTACTACATACTTACTGATTTCGATTCTATACATGAACAATGATTTAAGGTTATACATATTCGTTAAATGGTAAAGAAATATTTTACTTGATACTTCTCATAAAATCACGATAACATAATCAAGAATACGTTCTTGAGCTTTTAGGAATAAGTGTTCAATTATTTTAACAATTCATTACTTAATTCAAATCTAATTTAAAATATAAGTGAAAGTACTTAATGTTCACATTGAAAAATTGAGAATCTCGATAACTTTGCTTACGATTTATAGAGTATACCTTGATCAATTTTAAAAAAATTGAATTTTTTGAAAAATCGTCGTAAAATGTCCTAAAAATCACTGTATTGATGCAAAACAGCCGAAAAAACAATATAAAACCACCAAAATTTGAAAAAACCTCCAGGAATCGCCGTTGTAGGGACAGAAACCACCGTATGTGATACACAAACCACCGCTATAGGGTAGAGAAACCATCGAGATAGAGCATAAAAAATGCTGGTATAAAGCCCAAAAAAATGTTCAAGGGCTCACAAAAAATGTACAGGGGTTCACCAAATATTTACCGAGTTTCAACAAAATGTAGTGTGGTTCACAAAATACGTACATAATTAATAATTCTTGGAGGGGTTCACTATATATATAATGCGGTTCATCAAATATGTACTGGAGTTCACCAAATATGTAGTAGGGTTCACCAAATACGTGCAAATTAATAATTTTTAGGGAGATTCACCAAATATGGATAAGAGTGCGCCAAATATGTATTGGGATTCACCAAATATGTACAAAATATTTGGTGAACCCCACTATATTAGGAGTTCCCCAAATATGTATTGAGATTCATCAAATGTGTAACGAGATTCATCAAATACGTATAAAATTAATAATTCTTGAAGGGGGTTCACCAAAAATATATTGAGACTCATAAAATATGTAGTGGGGTTAACTAAATATGTACAAAATTAATAATTCTTTGAGAAGTTCACCAAATATGTATTGGGCTTCACCAAACATGTACAGAGATTCACCAAATATGTACTGAGTTTCACCAAATATGTACAAACTTCCAAACCTCAATACATATTTAGTGAACTGCTCCAAAAATTATTAATTTGTACGTATTTAATGAAGCCTATACATATTTAGTACCCATATGCATATTTGACTAACCTTAAAAAAGTAAAAAATAAATAAAGTGTAAAATTTGTATAAGTGACCGGCTGAAATTTTTGTGGCTCAAATTACTCTAAAAATAATTTAAAAATCACTTTTATCTAGCATCAATGTGGAGAAAAAATTTCCACATTGTAGCATTTCCCCACTCTCAATAGAATTTCCCCACTCTCAATGTAAGCGCAGTTGACTGCAAATAGTGTGATATGTATCACTGGACACTGCCACCTAATGAGTTTTGCAATAAGAATATATTGAAACGCGTATTTTGTACCCGAAAACAACAAAACAAAAATAAATATTTATATTAGTGTTTCTTGGTTTGATCGCATTCAGGTGGAAACAACTATGAGAGATGAGAGACCATTGTTTTATTGAACTACTCCCACTAGTGAAGCTGTTCTATAGTTAATTATATATTCGACTACTTAAACTTGAGAGTGAGCTTTAGCGATTAATTAATCAAAGTACAAATCCATACGATTAAGGATTGGGTGGTTTATTATTTTAGTTCAAGATTAACGAAATAATTTTGGCATGGAGTGTTTATGCATGCAGGCCCAAAGAAAGTAACATAATGGAGAATATTTGAGGAATTGGTGATTTATATAAATGTATATATTAATCACAGTCTATATCTGTAGTTAATGGTTAACGTTTGATACACGTAAACCCAATCGAATGCACCTTGGTATACACATGTCGAAATTAGTTTTTAATTCTTCTTAGTAATTATTGAAGATACAAATCCTCCACTATCAAAAACTGAAGTACAGCTCTTCTCTCAATCTTCTTCATGAAGCCTGTCTACGAACTCCCCATGCAAGCACTCAAGTTTCTCATGCAAAGGTGACAAATTGGATTGGCTTGCCTATTCAGTTTATGACCTATCCACGTCATCAAGTATCTTTCCCTCTAATGATTAGCTCACAAAGAATCCAAGCAATCATAACAGATTCTCACGAGCTGCTCATTGATTGGTTATTGAGAGAATATTACCAGTATTCAATCACTGGCAATTCTCTAATAGATTTCTCGATTATTTGTTAATTCTTTGTAATTATTTTTTATCTTCTTCTTTTTTCATATATATAGTTTAAAAAGTTATTGTTATTCATATAGTGAAAATATCATTCGAAACCAATACAGTTTAGTCTTCTTCCTTAATTCTATTATACTCTGTAATCTCAAGTTGGTATCAGGGTCAATCTCCATAGCCACCATTTCAAGAAAAAATGAAAACACAGTAGCCAATCATGATGTTATTTGTGTTGCAAATGAAAACCAAGCAAATCAAACTCAAAACCAAGCTCAAAACACCCCTAGCTCTAGCAATGCCACTATCCAGAATCCCTTTCAAAATCCATTGCCCTCCCTGCCCAATATGCTACCCAATAATATGATCACCATCTCTATTCACCTTGAGAAAAACAACATCTTCTGGAAGTCACATATTCTTTCAATCGTGCGAGCATACAATTTAGAACAGTACCGATATGGTATGATCCCTACTCAAGAGGGAACAACAGTTTTAGGGGTAAGGGTAGAGGGAGAGGAAGAAACTCTTCTACGCCAATGTGTCAAATTTACAGGAAGCCTGGTCAATATACCTATAGTTGGTACATCCGTTTTGATCATGATTTCCATCATCAAGCCCGAATCAGTAACAAAATATAGGATCAAAGTCAACCTATAACCTGACACCAAGGTCTCCAGCTGCCTATGTTACTTCCCCTGCTTCAATGGATGACGCCACCTGATGGTTCATGGACAGTGGTGCCAATTCCCATATCGCCTCAAAGTTGGCAAATCTCTCCATCAAGAATGACTATAAGGGTAAACAAAAAATTGCAGTGGCCAGAGGATAATGATGAGCTTTTTAAGCATTTCTCATGCTAGCAAAACAAAGATAAAAAGTCAAAATATATTTATTAGCTTAACTCTTGATGAGCTTTTATGTGTTTCTTCAGCAACTAAAAACTTATTGAGTTTTTCACAACTAACTAAAAGCAATCTTGTCTTAGTTGTTTATTACTCGTCTTATTATTTTTTGCAGGACAAGAATACGAAGGAGGTTCTTTTACTGGGTGTGCTTAATGATGGATTGTACCACTTTCCCTTGCCAACATCACCTAGTTCCTCTCTTAGCTCCAAATTAACTAATTTACTTTCTCTTTATTGTTGCTATCTTATTGCTTTCAATAAAAAGACAAATGATCATCTGTGGCATATTAGGCTAGGTCACCCGTCCCTCCCCATTCTGAAGTTAGTCACCCCTCCCTCCTCATTCTGAAGTTAGTGTCACCCATCCCTCCCCATTCTGAAGTTAGTGTCTCAGCTTGTACCTAGCAAAGTTTCTAATATTAATGTAATTTCATTTTATGATGCATGTTGTATGGGAAAATTACATCAATCATCTTTCCCACCATCTTAGCATACTGTTAAAACACATTTGCAGCTTGTACATTCAGACTTACGAAGTCCTTCTCCCCTTCTCTCTAATTCTAGTTTTAGGTACTACATTACCTTTGGGGATGCTACGACAGATATACCTGGATTTTCCCACTTAAACTAAAATCAGAACCAAAACATACATTCATACAATTTAATCAATATGTTGAAAGGCAGTTTAACCTTAAGATCAAATTCTTACAAACAGACTAAGGGAAGAGTTCGGTATTTTTCTCTTATTCTTACTCACCTTGGCATCTCTTTTAGACATCATTGTCCACACACTCATCAACAAAATAAGCGTGTAGAAAGGAAATGTAGAGATGAAGTTAAGAAAGGTCTATCTATCTAAGCACATCCTCAATTACCTCTTTCATTATGGTGGGACTCCTTTAGCACAACTACCTATCTTATGAATCTTCTCCCTACCCCAACTCTTAACAACAAGTCCCTTCATCAACTCCTTTTTCATCAAAATTCAAATTACAATATGCTAAAAGCATTTGATACACCTGATTTCCCTTTTGTAGGCCCTACAGCAAACATACATTCAACTTTTACACTACCAAGTGTATTTTCATTGGCTATAGCACATTTCACAAGGGATATAAATGTTTTGATCCCATTAATGACAAGGTTAATATAGCACGAAGTGTGCCTTTTAATGAGCATAAAACTCACATATCATAAGCTAATCCAACCTCAGAATCAGTTGTGCTTCCTATATCATCACCTACTGTTATGCTTCATATATCTTTAATTCCTTTGCAGGTTCTTGGTACAATCACTTCTTCACACTCTACAACAACTTCTCTTTCTGCTTCTTATCTAGTATAGTCAAGGATCTATCCAGCTCCTTCTTCACTAGGTAATTCTCATTTGGGTCATAGTTCCACCCCCATTTATGCTGTACCTACTATGACTGTACCTTTTGCTTCCACTTCCTCTAACTCTCCATTGAAGGTCACACACTCTCCTTCTGCCTTACCTACTGCACCATTTTCAATTCCCATTCACCCCACCCATCACATGATTACCAAATCTAAAGCAGGAATAGTCAAACCTAAACTTTATAGTGCAACCCTCAGTCACAATAAAGAACCTAGGACAGTCTTAGATGCTCTCAGATATCCTATTTGGAAATATACTATGAAGGCAGAATTTGATGCATTGGTTCACAACCAAACTTAGTCAGATATGCAAATATTCCATTTGCTAAAACCAAATAGGTTTACAGGCTCAAGTTTAACCCTGATGGTTTTGTCTTAAAACACGAAGCCAAATTGGTAGCCAAAGGCTTCCAACAGACCTTTGGTGTGGACTATTTTGAGACATCATGTACAATTAGAATTATTTTAACCCTTGTTGTAACCTTTTGGTGGGATATACAGCAACTAGTCATTAACAATGCATTCTTGCATGATAAACTTCAAAAAACAGTTTTCATGAAGCCATCTAAAGGTTTGAAGATCCTGCTAAGCCCACTTTTATATGTAAACTTCACAAGGCAATCTACTTTAGCTTGATTTCACTATATATAAACTGAGGTGGGTACCTTAAATAACTTAAAAAAGTTTTTTGCCATGTACGCTCTTGATCGTATAATATGTGAATATGTGTTCTATGACAATAGTACTCATCCCACACCGTTTGGGAAGTAGTGTTGATTGTAGTTTATAAGAAGTGACATTCCTTATACCATTAAAATGTGTTTTGGGCTTAAACCATGAGGGAAAACCATGAGAGACATCTAGATCATGATGGGTTGACATAAAGTAAACAATATCTTACTAATGGACATGCAATTTAAATTGGTATCAGAGTCAATCCAAACCAGAAGTGTAGTGATGTTAAGTTGAACCTAACACGAGAACGTGTTGGCTCTAAGATGGTGGATTTGTCAGATCTATCAGAGCAACATTCACACATTTCTTGGGAATGAATGGTAATGGTAGTTTATAAGGAGTGACATTCATTTGATCAGTAAGATGCATCTTGGACTTAAGAGCCTAGAGGAAAAATCATGAGGAGAGACATCAGATTATGGCTTGACCTAAAGTAGACAATATCTTACTAGTGGGTAGACTATTACAAATAGGTATCAATGCTAATCCCAACCAGAAGTTTGATGTTGTTGAGTTGAGTCCGACATAAAGACGTGTTCCCTATGTGAATAGTGGATTATGAGATCCAGTACAAGAACAATCATCATATATTTCTTGGGAAGGAGAGGTGATGGTAGTTTACAAAAAGTAACCCCCTCTGGACCAGTAACACGCATCTTGAGCCAAAAAACCTCAAAGGTAAAATCATGAGGGGGGGACATCTAGATTAGACTGAGATGCCTAAAGCTGACAAAATTTTATTAGTGGGTAATCCACTACATATTGGTATGAATGGCAATACCAACCATAAGTGTGGTGCTATTGATTTGAGCCTAATAAACCATCATCACCACTCTTATTAGGGTGGATTGCAAGATCCATGGCAAGAACACTTATCCCACATTACTTGGAAAGGAGTGGTGATGATGGTTTATAAGGAATCACTTCTAATGGACCAGTAAGACGTGTTTTGAACTTAAAATCCCAAAGTAAAAAACATGAGGTGAGACAACTAGATTAGGCTAGGTTGGCCCAAAGTGAGAATATCTTACTAATAGTTAGGCGATTATAGTTATCGTTTGTTCGTTATTTATGTTATAGCATATTATGTATTGTAATCATGTACATTGTTGAGCTTCTCCTTTAATGTAACTGTGAAAGATTTTCTCCAATATTATTATTTCTTTTCATTTCTCAAACTCTCTCACGATATCAGGGCGTTTATAGACTCACATCTATGAAAAATGCTTTCTTTTTCATATATCTGTCTTCTAGGTAATACTCATTCAATGACATCCAAATCTAAGTCAGGTATCACCGATAAAGAAATCTTACTTAACTGCATCTCTACTTGTGAATGTTAGTAAAGATGAATGTGAACCAACTTCTTATTCTTCGAAATAAAAAATGGAGGAAAGTTTTCACAGAATTAGTTTATACTCTTTAACATTAAGGAACTTAGTCTCTCACCTTTGATGACATTAAACATTGATTATGCTGAAACTTTCAGCGATATAGTTAATACTAGAATTATCAGATTATTACTTTCATAAGTTGCTCAATACAACTGTTGTTTAAATCAATTAGATGTCAAGAATATTTTATTACATGGTCACTTGCAAGAAGTGATTTATATGCCTCAACCTACTGGCTTTGTGGATCTTAACTTTTCTAATCATGGTTGTGAGCTACATAAGAGCTTATATAGTCTCAAACACGCACCAAAAGCCTGGTTTATAAGATACATCCCATTTACTTACCTAGGAATTCATAACCTCTACAGTAGATTCACCCTTATTTATATGTTTTTCCTCTCAGTTCGCGACTTATCTTTTACTCTATGTAGATGATATTATCGTGATTGGAAATGATCCCGCCTATAATCAATCTTTAATTAATCAACTCAAGACTGAATTTAGTGCAGTTAAGTATTTTCTGACTTTAAATTTCACACACTTCAACTGGCATCTTATTGTATCAGTAGAAATACATTTTAAATCTTCTAACTATGGCAGATTTAACTCATGCGAAGCCTAATACAACACTCATTTCTTCCAAAATAGATTTTTATGACCCACAAGTTGTTTCTTTTTCAGATTCTTCTCACTACAAAATATTAGTTGGAGGTCTTCAATATCTCACCTTCACTAGGCCTAACATACATTTGTTATGAATAAAGATTGCCAATTTATGCATTCTCCAGCACCCGTGCATCTCGTTGTTGTTAAAATAATCTTAAGGTATCTCAAGGCACTTCTAATCATAACATTCAACTTCAAAAAGGAAATGTCTTAACGTTTATTGTTATATTGGCATGAGACATTGTTTTGTTATTTTTATTGGATGTAATCCCATTTCTTGGTCTAGAAAAAAATAAGCTATTGATTTCCAATCAACACCTGACATTGAGTATAGGTCCTTAGCCAATGATACTACTCAGAATATTGGCTAAGGAATCTCTGATCTTTCACATATTCATCAATACAATGAGATAGATCAACCAAAATGATTAAGTTATTACATGCTTATCCAGGAAATTGTGAGCTTGAGTCACCTAGACTCCTAATAGGTAACTTCTTGCTTATGCAAACCAAACTGTTTGTTATACTCGTCGCATAATTAAACGGTTTGCGAGCTTATCAATTGCTAAATCTTGGTACAATTTTAATAATACTTCTGATCACAATTTAGTTATTTAATTCTAATAGAAGTAAATTGTAAAGACACTTAATACATATCATTGGGACAAGAAAAAGAAAGTTCCTTCAGTTCTCTGACATTTATATTTCAGAAACTATACTTTCCACACATCTGAATTTTAGTACGACAGTATTGTCAATTTGCAATTCCCATATTTAAAGAGGTAAAGAAGAGGAAACATATATGTACTTTTTTCTCCTTCTAATAAAACCCAAATAGCAAATACCCAATGTTGATTTCATTGTTTCTTTATATATATCTGTCTTTTTTTAATTCATTTTTTTATCAAATGATACTGTTTATTAAAAAAGATAGATATAAAGGCGTTGAACCCAAAGGTAAAAAGTTGTCCTTGAATGAAGAACGATAACTAGCATATTGAGTTGGGCTAAGTCATATTCCAAAATTTCAATTTTTAAAACACACAAAAATTACAATAGCTCTTTTGCTTCAAATCTTGGTGATATCACCAGTTGTGAGGGCTTCATTTTGTCTACACTCTCCTCTACCTTACCCAATTCCTTTATTTACCCAATTCCTTTATTTACCCAATTCATCCAAATTTCCTTCACATTTCTAAACTCCCCTTCACCTATTGCAAATATTTAGTTCTTAAACTTATCCATGGCTTCTGAGCTTGGCCTTCAAACTTTGACCCAAGATTTGGTTCAGTCCCAACAAATGAATCCAAATCATCATCAATTAGACGATCGCTTGACCTCCGGTTTGTGGATGCGGAACCCTATGCGAGGCGAAGAAGATGAGGACTCGTGGGAGGTAAGGGCCTTTGCAGAAGATACAGGTAATATCATGGGTACAACTTGGCCACCAAGGTCTTATACTTGTAGCTTTTGCAGAAGGGAATTTAAGTCCGCACAAGCCCTAGGCGGTCACATGAACGTGCACCGTCGTGACCGTGCTCGTCTTCACCAAGCCCCAGCTAACACGATCAACCCTACCTCATCTTCTACTTCTGCCTCATTCATTATCCCAACCCAAGAGTATGTTGCAAATGGAGGGTTATGCCTCCTTTACCAATTACCGAACCCTAATGGTGGGTTCAGTCCCACAACCTTAAATGCTTGTATTCAGTCACCCTCTCTTCTCTCTATCTCACCCTATCCACCTAAAAACTTCAAGTCATCATGCTCTCCATCGTCCGGTCTAAATATATCAGTTACTCAGCCTTCTGAAGATGGCTCATCTCAATATCCTGGCAAAGTTGAACCCGCAACATCCATTGTGTATGCACAAGACCACGAAGAGCTTGATCTAGAACTCCGACTTGGTCACGGACGACCGCGGTAGGAAGAAGGGAAAAAGATTGTACTTGCGAGATCTCATTGGTGATTGATGCGCGTAAGATATAATTTGAGCTCTCAAATAACTTGAGTAATTCCCCCCCCTCAATTTCCATATATTGTTTCATTGATTATATGAGTTTCAAAGATGCAAAATGAAGGGGGGAAAAGAAGGAAGCTTAAGAGAATAGTCTGTAAAAGTAAAGGAGAAGAGACATTTTAATTTGTTTGAAGAAGAAATGTAAGAATTAAAAGATTAGGGTTTTGTTTTGTGAGTAGCTGCAAAAGCTTGCAGTGGTCAGTCATTTTCTGTTGCAGATTTCTGTGTAAAAAGTGTAAGTGGGCAAACAAAATTAAACATCTCTTCTTTGCACAAACTACGAAAGTACCATTAAACCCAAATATGAATAGCAGAAATTGCAGCTTTTTACGCAGCTGTTAATAGCATACATTTAGGAGTAGAATTCATGAAAAGTGAGGTATAATATGAATTGAATTTGTATTGAAATGTATGAATAGTCGTTATAAATTACATACATTTTAGTATATATTAAGCATACTTTTTTAAGTGTCTGCCGAAGATTGAGGTAATTTCCAGCAACTAGAATAGCAATCAGAAAGCTACATAAAGATAACAAGGCCTAAGCCGAAAACCAAATCTTGGCTATAAAAAGTGGTCAGGAATATCCTAGACTATTTGAAGAAACCTGTTTCTGTCATTGTCCAGTGCAATATGGGAAGTCCAAATTCTATCACTAACAACGTTTACAAATTGTTTAGTGATGTTACAGATTGAGTTTGTTTTCTCTTAAAAATTTATGGTTTCTTTCTGTCCATAACATACACACAAAGGCAGAGAAAGCATGCTAATTCAATCCAAAATGAAAAAGGAAAAAACAACTTTTTTCAGCATTGGTGTATTCGGAGATGTCAATTGAACTTCAATTTTTTCTTAAAGTTTGTAACCCTAAAGAAAAGATGATGCTTGAAAATTTGTGCTATGAAAATATGAAGTAATAAAGTTTATGCCTGAAGGAAGAAAATATTTTAATTTAATAAACAAGACAAAGGCGAAAAAGGAGAAATACTAGCAAACTAGTTCTATTACAATACATGCATACATATATATATACCAGTTGCTAGCTAAATTCCATCAGCATAAAGTTGTATTTAGGAGTTGTTCCTATTGGGTGTACTTTGATTTGATAAACTTTTCATCTTCTTACAAGTGAGAATAATTTCATTGAACTTAAGAACTTCTATTATTCATTGAGAGTTCATTTGATTCACAAGTCAAGAATTTTGGATAGAAATGAGTTGTTTAAAAGCGGTCAAACATTGATAGCTTAATTAATTAATTTTTTGGATTGGATGATACCAACCAAAGCCTTCCTAATTGAGAGTAGGGAGATATGATTAATTTAACACTGTTAAGTAAGTGAGAAATGGATGTGGTAAGTATTCCTAAGTTAATTTTTTTAATTATTTTAATGAGTTAGAAGATAAAAATCTATAAATAATTGTCACGTCACTTGATCATTTAATTAAACACTCTAAAATTATTTAGTGTGATATACAATCACGAGGCTTAATACACTATGAGAGAGAAAATTTTCACCTTGTCGATTTTGATTTTCTTACAATTTTCCTTTGTAGTTAGTTCTTGTCACTCTTTTTTCTCTGTGTAAAGTGGTTCTCATCCACAAATGAAGATACCACAAAATGGCTAATTGTTTTTTTTTTTTTGGTTAATAAGTAGTCTCAGAAACACTGACAACAAGCTGTTGGGTGTGTTGTGTTACATTTCTTTCTTCCTTTTTTCTTTTCCAGATTCTATCTTACTTTTGGATAAGTATCTATATTTAAATACTTTTGTTTCTTCACTCAAGGATTGAGGAGTAGATCACATCCTCCAGAACCCTAGGCACTACACTGTCAATTGATGATGATATATATATATATATATATATATATGGACCCCAAGAGAAATAAATAAAATCATATCGATTTAATTTAGTCCTATATTTTTAATTGTCTGCAAATTTTCTACTTGTACTTTTCATTTTGTTAACACGTATTCCAGTCTGTCCACAGCATTTCTCATTTCTTATGGTCGGTTAAGAATTAGGGAGAACCACCAAAATGGCAGAAAAACATAAGTGAGTGGCAAAAATGTCTGAAACTTTTTTCTTTTGAAAATGGCCAAAGTAAACAATTTAGTTACCAAATTGTACAGGTGTAAATGTAACTAATTTATCTACGCCTATATAATTTTTGTAAATAAATTAGTTACCTCAACTATTTTTGACAAATTTTGTAAAAAAATTGGGATCATTTTTACAGTTCAAGCTAGAAATGTGATTTTTGTCATTTTTCTAACAATTAAGCTTACAAATTGACAGATAATTGAAGAAATAATCTCAACTTAAAATATGTCTTAGACTAAGAATATAATCTTAAACTGGCCCTCATCTCATGAGTTAAGTTTTTTTTTATATAAATTAGACCTCAAGACTTTAACAAACCAATATGCTTACAAGAGGCAAAATTATGAATCGAAGCAAGTAATGCGTATTGTGCAAAAAAAAAGTTGCTACACATATAGTGTTCTCGATAATGAAAATGAATAGAACGACAGTATCAGAACTTGAAATGGAAAACATAAACATAAAATCGGAAACTCAAATGAATCTGAGTGTAGTAAATTACAAAGACCAATAACGTAATTTAACACAAAGGAAAAAAAGAACTCCATATTGTTGCAGAGATCCAGCTAAGGTATTATGATGATGATATTTAAGTTTGTTTGGCAGTACTTGGGTCCCCTCATTTTTCCTCTTCACCACCTCCTCTCTGTGAGTGATGTAGATTGTGAGGATACTAACAGCCATGAATTCAGAGCCAACTCTGATTTACTTTCAAACCTCTCTAGTGTATATTAATATGTGTTAGAATTTTGCAGAGGAAAAACATTAAGACGCAAACCCTTTAGACAGAGACAAAGTTGTTACAAAACATAACAAAACAAAACATACCCTGAGTAACAAAACACACATGACACACGCCCAATGGCAACAAATGTCACGGGTTGGACGATTCTCCCAATTCATTTAAATGTATAGAAAAAATTATATGTTTAGTCCATTTTTTTTATTCAATTTCATTAATTAGTTCATGCACATATTTCTAATATTTTTTTCCTCGATTTAGTTAAGTCATTAATGTCCAATTCTGTTAACTTCACATAGCTAACGAACTTGTACAATTGACAAAAAGTTTGTAAATTCAGCTATAACATGTCTGATTTTTATCAAACTTGCAAACGTGTAATTATATGCCAATTTCTACAAACACCGTAAAACTCATTAGGATAAGCGGTATTATTGAATTAGACAAAGCAACAAGCGATAAAATCAAAAATAGATAAAGCACCTAAACTATAAGATAAGTAAGTTTCTCCAAACGATACAAGTGCAAATCAATTTTATCTATATAGAGCTTCTTAACTAGTATAAAAAATGATGCATGTTACATAATGTTTCGTCACATATTGTAAGTTGAGTATCGTCATAGTGTAAATATTGATTGTAATTACTAGCACTTATTCATACATTTTATATGTTTCTTTATTGATGATAAACCCTGTGATGCTAAGCCATGTCATCCATCTATGTCACGTCATCAATCTGTGATGCTAACTCAAGCTAGCTTTAAACTTGCTATTTCTTGGATTATATCCAAGTCTTCCTCGGATTGGAGGTTAGTGGGCCTCGTTGAAGATGTCAAGTCCATAATCTAATTTTTAGTTATAATTTATCTTTTGAACTAGCTTGGGTTAGTAGGGAATTTAATACTATTGCTGATGTTGTTGTGAGATACAGTTTAGATCAGGATAGTATGTTGTTTTGTAAATCCCACTAATTTAGTTGCATTTCCAGGTTATGTGACTCTGAGAAGCTTTTTGTATTGGGGGTTTTAAACCTCCTTAACTATTTTATTGTTTAATATATGTGCGTTCTAGTTTTGATAAAAAAAAATCAATCTGTGTCAAGGCCAAGAGGCGATGCTCAGCCATGGGTGTTGTACTCTCTCACATTTAACAGATAACCAGAGCGTTAAAATTTTAAGGTCTAACTCAAGTGAAAAGCTAACTTGAGAATTGAGGGTTGTTTTAAACTTATATTCTTAACATAATACGTCTTCTCAAAGAGGCTCTCAGATTACTTATTCGCCTAAGTTAGTCTAGCTTCTCTTGTAAGTTGAGTTCAATTAGTTGTAAAGTGTAATGGAAAATAGAAGTACAAATACAATATACGACTCCATGCAATGCAGGAGGTTAATTCATTCTCTTGAAAGTGAAGTCTGTTAAACAAAATTCTCTTCAACCTCTTTAGTATTTTTTATAATTATTGATTTCTCCCGTCCTCTGTATAAGTGGGTATATGTTATTGATGCAGATGGTGTAGCCTTGGATTTTTTGGAGTGAACAGATCGTCGCACACGTAATCCACCTTCTAGAGACTATAACTTTTGACTTGGGTTGACTCACGGGACCTGTAAGATATCAAATCGAATCCCATTACGGCCCAGTTTCAGGCCCAAAAAGGTCATTTTAAGCATTTTCGGAGGCCCGGAAGTTGTTTTCATAATTTTACCTTTCTTTTATGTTTAGGATTTTCTGAGACAATTTAAATACCTTTTGTTTAGGTTTTATTCGACAGCTTATGATATTTGTTTGAGATGTTTTCTCTCTATAATTTCAATTTTCGGTATTTCATGATTTATCGAAATTGATGCATAAATCCGGATAATCTCATAATTCAACAAGTTTTAAAATATCGAATTAAGTAATCGTGTGCGACTCAATAATGTTTAATATTGTTAGGTTTTATTCGAGACTTCCGCTACACCAATTATTTTGGTTAGACAAAAATTCAAAAAGTTGGCATTAAATTCCAAGATCTAATGATTTTTTTTGTTTGATTATATGATTCTTTTAAGCGGACATACTGGATAAATAATAAAAGAGTTAATTAATTAAGAGATCACTGAGTAAAAAATCGACAAAGATTCGGGAACAGTGAAAAATGATGAAGATAAAGAAGGTAAAATATCGGAAGTGGGATGGAGGTTTAGTCGTAGTCAGTGCATGGGGCTCGAATTCCCATCTTTCTATCCTTGATCATTTGCCTTCTTCCCCTCTCTCATCCTCTTCTGCATGCACTGACTACGACTAAACCTCAATCCCAAGGATCCGTACTTCCAAGGATCAGTGCAACGGAAGCAAGCTTTGCATGGATTCATTTTTGAACCTTGAAGTTAACTGTTTACTTTATAGTTTTAGTCATGTTTATCCTAATTGGTTTATTAGTTACTATTAGTCAGATATGCATTAAACCTTTTGGTACGATCTGTACATGTAAAGTTGTGTAGAAATAGTAAAATTAAAATAAAACATATGTTAGTCGTAAATGAACAATATTGCATAAAATTGTTTGTAGTAATAACGAGAAATGTACCACTGAATAAGTTCGAAAGTAAATGACAATTATAGATGTGTTGATAATAGAACGACACTGAAAAATAAATAAACAGATTAAGGCTTGTTTAAAGAATTGTCCTAAAGTCATAATTCGCCTTCATCGATGTTACGAGACGATAACGACCGTCTCTGCGGGATACAAGAATCTAAGCTGAAAAATAACAACCAGTTACCTCAACTTCTGGCAGAACTCTCAGTATTCTCTGTCTCAAAGACTTGAACGAAAACAATAGGGAAAAAGAAGCAAACTCTCTAATTAATGTGTTGTGTTCTGTGCATTCTTCTACTGCCCAAGACCTCTATTTATAGAGGAGGAATGACTGAAATTGCCATCTCCAAAACGTGATGAGGAGTGGACATCTTTACTTCATCATGAACAAGTAAAGGCAATTCCACTTCGTAAGGAACAAACAAAGATTGTTGGGAGAAGGAGGTTGTCTCTTTTGGAACGAGTCAAAGACTTCTCCTCCAAAGGAAAACAAGAGAAATCGTTAGCAAAAAGATAGATTTTGGTTTGGACCGAACCGAACCAAGCCAAACCAAGTCGGGTCGCCAAGCTGGCTTGACAGACGGTGTTGGTGGCGTACACGCATATGTGAGAATCATGTGCCATCTATATTCTTACTCTCCCACAAAATGTGGGGTGCCTTTTGGGGCTAACCACAAGACACATATGTTGGACTTATCAACCACAACTTTCTTTAACCTTTGCAACATTGGACAAGGAATTCTCACACCTTAGGTTCAACACTTTTCATTTATAGACTCACTTCTTTCTTGTATTTTTTCCACTACAATTCCAACAATCCCCACATAAATGTAAATGTATCATACCACGACAATGATAGTACGAGAGAGAAACAAATGAGATATGCATTAGGAGATCAGGTGTCCTTTGGACTTCAACATTCCATAGTGAGAATTTATCAGATTTATTCTAAAGAACAATGAAATAACATTCTTGAACTGAACTTACTGTGACATAAACCGAGATAACAAATTTTATAAATAACTCCTCTAAATAGATCTAAGTTCAGATGTCTTTGTTCATTTTGGTTCTAAACATATCCTAGATTCCGAAGAGCTTTAGAGAGGTTAATCGTTAAAACCTCTCATGAAAAGGACCCCACTTCTACTCTCATATAGGTGACAGTGATTATGACTATTTGGTCATTACTCTTCTTGCAAGTAAGATATCAATGTCATCAAATACTAAGTATACCCTTTGACATTGGTAAACAACACACTATCTTTACATCATAAGAATAGGAAGAAACCAGAAGTTTCTTAGTGCGTCAATGTGATTCATTCTAGCTAGTTTGCCTCATTCCTCTAGATGTTTGCTTTATTAGCTTCATGAACAATCTTTTCGTTAAAGGATCTGCAAGATTTTTCTTTGACTATATAAAGTCAATGGAAATCACTTCATTAGAGACAAGGTGTTTAATGATATTATGTCTATGTTTTATATGTCTAGACTTACACTAAAGAATTTCACTCATCAACGACCAATTTATTAGCTGCAGAATAAATTTGGTCGCTAAAATTAGCACTATTCAGTAGCGAAGTGGTATGTTTGCCGCATACTGCTAAGGTTTTAGCAGCGATATTTCAAAGTCCGTCATCAAATGTTTCTTTGAAATGGAAGTCAACTTTTAACATCGTCGCTAAAACATATGGACCTGCGCGCCTATTTTTCCGCCTTGAGAAAAAAATTGCGAAGAAAATATTTTACACTCATCTTCTTTTTGCCCCGCAATTTCTAGTCTTCTTCCTTCATTTTGATCGAACGTGGCCCAACACTTCTCCAGTAAGTTCTCCCCCCTAACACTTCTCCAGTAAGTTACACTCATCTTCTTTTTGCCCCCGCAATTTCTAGTTTGCTTCCTTCATTTTCGCCGAACGTTGCCCAACACTTATCCATTAAGTCCCCCCCTCTCTCTCCCCACTTTATAAGCACAACTTCATTCTCTCTCTTTTAGGACTTGTGCAACTTTGAGAAAGGAAGGAGAAAACCATCACAGGTTCAACTAGAGGAGCATTGCGGATGTTTGGTTTAGATTTTACTTTCTTTTAGTCAATTGTTGGAATTTAGCATAAATTGATTACTTAGACCCTAGATTTTATCTGCTAGTCAATATTTGGAATCTCTTTGTTTTCTTGCAATTAGTTTGATAGCAAAGAGGAATTAGGGTTTGTGTAAAATCTAGATTTTATCTATGAATTATTTTTTAACTTGAAGGACACTCCATCAGAAGCATCGACAATATCTGAAACGCGTCTTTGTTTTCACGTTGGCGGTAAATAGTATTCCATGATTGGGAACAATTTCCTTTTGAATATATTATCTATTCATGAAAATGGAATCTTTTTTATTGTATTTTTTTAATTCATAAGAGGCATGTTGTCGCAACGTGCGTGCGACGCGGAGTTGCGATTAAAAAATTTATTTTTTAAGGAAAAAGAAATTTGGAGTCGCCACCAATCATTTTAGGGTGTGATTGGTCACCCAATTTTAAGATGAAAATTTTTGGTCTACGAAAACTCAAAGTTGGTTCGGGTGTCGTTTGTGTGTGGGGAAGGTATTAGCACCCCACAACACCCATTATAAAATGGTTACCAAATTTAATCAAATGCTATCCAATTTTTTATTTTAAGGCAAAGGTTAAAGAGATTCATTTTACCATTTGATGCATTTTGTATCATAGAAATGAACAAAATAAATTACTTTTAATGGGTGGTTCAAAGACCATTGAAAAAAATTATTTTTTTGTATTCTTATATCTTTTTAAATCAAAGCATTATTAGAGTTATTCTCGGTATCCCAAGAATAACTCATCACCTCAGTAGTTCGAGAAGTTTGGTATCCCAAAAAACTCAAAGTCCATCGTCAGCTTTTTTTAGTGAAAAATAAATAATAGAAGTAACAAAATCTAAATCTAATTATTAAAATTATAATCCACACATACATGAACATTAATTATAATAATAAGGGAATAATGCAAGAATCGCAGTATAAGTATGACGATGCAAGAATGCTAAATAAATAAACATATAAAGAAAATTAATATTAATAATTACAACAAAATGGAAGTAAAAGATTAGAGGTAAGGTATAGGATGTCAAATTATAGAAAACATAAAATGTTGAGATTATATAAAACATACAAAAAAATGGAAGAATAAAATAAAAAAACTATATTATGTAATAAATGAAAGAAAAAAAATTTAAAAAAAATTATATATATATATATATAGCAAGAGCTGCATTGCAGCTCTTGCTGCAACAGAGGAATACTTTCCTCTGTTGCACCCCCTTTTTATTTTTTTATTTTTTTAATATTATATATTATATAATATAATAATAATAATAATAATATTATTA